>OMKR01063527.1:0-14388 GCA_900302355.1 Cyttopsis rosea
GATCTCGGACACTTGTCGACGGGAGAAAGTTTAGTGGATTTCAACTTTATGCAAATTAGCTGTGACACGAAACAGCGATAATTTTATTAACTATATTTGATATAATAGTATAAAATAATATTTGTAGGTATTTGTACTGCTCCAGTGTCGTCAGTAGTTTTGGCTGCTGTGGTAAGAATTTGGGAACGGTACGTATCTGTCTATATAACCAAGTTGGTGCCAACGAGTGTCATCAATCCAATAGTTGTTCGGGCAGCGACTACGGCTGTGATCTGTGTTGCGTGTGAATAACATAGCTCTAAAAAAGTAGATTTGACTGTGGTTGTACTGGATTGACCTCGTTTGGCTAACTAGTTTAGAACTAGTTCACTAGTACTTGCTAAAGACAAGTACTAACAAGAAAATATAAGATGAAAACTCCATGAAAATTGGATTTAACTACATACAACTAGTCCAGCCAATGGCCTGGTACTTTTGATTTAGAAGCTATTTTGAATAATCATTTTACTAGTGTTGGGTTCAATCAAAATATTAAAAAGTCAGGTTAATAACGTTGCCAGGAAAATATCATATTTTCTATAAAGGTTAATAAATGATTACACGTTTTATTTTGTTAGTTTTATCAAATAAAAAGTAGAAAAATAAGAAAATCTCGATCCACACTCCTTACCAGTTGGTGGCGGCTATGTACCATTTCGTTGTTTGCCAAGCGCCATACAACGCCACAAAGAAGAAGAAGAAGACTCGTTTCGAGCTCGGCAATGATTCGTTCGTTCTTTTCCGGCCGGTATAACTACAGATGGCGGCGGTGGGGAGTGAATTCATGAGTCTCCCGGCGGAGTGGAAAGGGAAGACGGGGCTATGCTGAATCCGGACAGCTGGGCTGGGACTAAGCTATGAACTCGGAAAGGACTCGGCTGTGGGGATCAAACACACGATGTTTGCTCTGTGTGTAGGGTTAGTTGTTTTGAACGAGGTTTTCTAAAGAGGCCATAGAAGCCTCGGCACAGAACCGGTTGGCTTCAGACTGAAAGAGCAGCAGCGCTCTCCAATTAGTCTCTCCACTTAACCGGTGTGCCGGAAGTGATAACTATGTTTTCTGGTCGCACTAATGGTGTTCAAATGTAAATCAACGGCGTGACTAATGCAAGTTACTGTAAAAAAAAAAAAAAAAAGTTATGGAAAGCAGCTAACTAGGTGCTAACATGCTAACTAGATAGCTATCCTAAATTAGTAACGTGGAATGTGAATGAATGAGCCACTGGCTATTCAGTTATTTGATAGCCTTGGTGTTTTCATAGTACCCGAAGAAGTTCGCGCGGATAGACAAGCTGACTTGCCCCGCTGTCCTTCGTGGCCATGGCGGGCTAACCTACGTGTGAACGGAAGGATGCGATATCTCCGACTCGGATGGGTAATTCGACACGTCGAGAGAGCGTTATAATCGCTAATTAGGCCTGTGCGTGTACTATTTAACGCTACGTGTCGGTAGCATTGGTCAGTTGAAGCTATTCGCGCCGCGCCGCACTCTGCCGAAATAGGTTGAGGTGAATACTTTGTTTGGAGATGGGAAACACGGTGTCGTGCTGCGTCTCTCCTGAGAGGAGCCCGAAGCTACCGAGGCAGCCACTGGAGCGGCTGGAGGAGTACCAGGCGAGCACAGACGTGAGCGACGACACTACCGGGCCCTACCTGCAACACATCAGCGACAGAGAGGTTCCGGACGGTGTGTGTGTGTTATTAGTATATTCGGGCGTTACAGCAGCTCCGTGGGTTACATTAAGTGAATTGAGACTAAGTACACTAAATTACAAAATCAAAACGGATATCTTAAAAAATGGTAATGTTTAGTATGGTAATAAAATGGTATTAACGATGACAGCATTGTATTTATTATGGATGTTTGTCAGGTTTGTCTTTTATTTTTTAGATTGCATATGATGGATATGTTATCTATACTACTCTACTAACTACTAAATTGAAAACCATGCTGATTTGTTTTTACAAATTCGATTTTCTATATGATGCTGTGCACACTACCCTGTCCTCTTAAAGTAAATTGGCTTGTAACTGGCTGTGCTTGGTCGAAACAACGGAATCTTAGTTGTAGCCTAAGCTTTTGGCCCAATAAAGGATGGTGTTTGACTTTAAGAAGCCCTTAGAAACAAACACACAAATGCACAACCTCCTCTATTGAGGAACAACACTTTGCTAGAGGTATTTACCTCACACATACACGTGTTTGCCTGTGCCTTGCTGGCAGACATGCTTACCATTCCAGCACCACAGCTGATGCTGTAAGGATGACAACTTTTAGTGCATTCTTGGGATTAGGCGGACCCTAGATTCATGTTGACCTGACCTTGTTCTGTGCCACTTGATCCAGGCATAAACATTTTCTCACAGGAGAGGCCCCCCACAGTTGTTTTTTTTTATTAGCAGTGATTTAAAATAGAAAGTGTAAATTGCATGGCCTGACAAGATGCCACTTTTACTTAAAAGGCACTACAGGCATCATTCATGTTTTAGTATTTGGTTTATCTGTCAAGGGGGATTGTGAGAAAATGTTGCATTAAAGGTGAAGTGTGTAGAATTAGTGGCATTCTGCGGAACAGACTTGCCTGTAATGGAATGTAATATTATATATAATATCTAAAGTATGTTTTAATTAGTGTATAATCCCATGAAAATTTGAATCGATGTGTTTTTGTTACCTTAGAATTAGAATTTATATCATGGGGGCTGGAGCCCCTTCCACAGAGGCCCCCAGTAGCCCAGAGCGGACAAACCAAACACTGGCTCGAGAGAGCGAGTTTCGCGGCCACCATATATTCTCCTCTACGCACACTGCCATTTTACACCACCATGGACAGTTGGTTGCAATCTGCCACCTCACTGCTAGTGACACACTGCATCTTTAAATGGAATGTGAGTTAGGTGTGTTTCCATCATGTAGAAAGTATGGTGACTACTTGACCTGTAACATTGGCTGTCATTAATGCTAACTTTGTTAGCGTTAACGACAGACAGCCATGACAGACATTTTTTAGTACAAGTGTGTTAAAGATTTTGTCACCTCCAGAAGTCGAGTGCAAAAAAGTGTAAATTAATCGAACATGGTCTTTTTGTGCAATGAAAGAAAAATTGTGACTGGTCAACCAACTGCTTTACTTTTTCAGGCCAGCACTAATGTATTTATGTATTTGTGCAGATTGATTTATCTGTATCTTAAAATAGCTATGACTTAACCAGAGATTGACAATGAGCAAAACTTACCACTCTCCACCGCCCCACCACCCACCCACACAAAATAGTTCCCAATTATTGTGGTTGGAAGCCTCGCTCGCTCCTCCTCGAAAAAACTTGATAGGTAGCCGGTGTTGGAAAGAGGAGTGGTGAACTGGGAATTCAGTTCCTGGAATCAGATTTGAGTGGCAGTCCTATTTTTGGTTGTCAGTAGACATCAAGGACCCCCAAGGAATCTCTCTTTTACCCCCCTGTTGTCTCTGCCATTTGGCAGCAACCATCTCCTCATATATCTCGTGTCTGTTTCTTGCATGCACAGATGGACGGTCGTTATTTGAGAGCAGTAAGGGCATCGTTTGAGTGGGTAGCTGCTGCCATGCTGACCCAGGGAGGTTGAGGACAGCCTGTTGGTTTGTGTTCAACACATATCACTACAAAATGACAAGATCTACATAGTATTTTTGGTTTGTTTACTTTTCTTTTGACAGATGTAGGCTCTAACGGATACATTTCCATATTGGTACAATTGCTTAATTCACACCAGATGCGTCCCAATTACCACTGAGGGTCATGTATTCTGAAGTATATTAAAATGGGAACAGAACTTTCTGAACAAAAATATCTCAGAAAGGGGGCTTCTGCAATGTTTGCTGGCATCATGCGTGTTCAATACATGGCTGTCCAAAACCGCATCCATTTCAAAGGAAGGAACTCCTCTCTCCTTTTATAAAAGTCTTTTGGACACCATGCATGGATTCTGGTGTTGCAAATGGTTCAGGACTTATTTTAGTGACATTTGCGGCCTCTGTCACAAAAGTCATTGTGTTTCCTGTGGGGATGCTCTAATCAGGCTTTACGGTTTATACAAGAAACTTAACAAGACACTGTTACTGGCAGAGTGTGCACGGCACAGAGCAAACTGTTCACCTATGTGCCGACAGTTTAGAAGCAATCCCCTGTTTGTCCAAAGTTCACATGGTTGGTAGAGCAAGGCCTTGACATTTCCCATCAAATCCAATACATTTCAATGCAATCATCAAGATCTGGGAATTTGTCTCGAGTAGCAAGTTAAAGTTGCTCCAAAGTTGTTGAGTTCAAACTATGCAATATCACAACTTTTGAAGGGGCGGTCCACTAGAGAGTTGAAAATAGAGCAAGCTTTCGTTTTAATTTGAAGTATCTTATTTTGTACAATTCTGTGTTTAAATAAACAAAATAAATGCAGTGGTAATCTTCTGGCACTCTCAAAACTATCTTTCATGATCAGGAGTATCTCAGTCAAGTACACAATCATAAATTGTGTATTTGTATTTACATTGGCCTTTATCAATACTTGACGTGTGTATGTCTGGCTGTTTTCTCTCAGAGCTGGCCTTGGAGTCCCACCCGTCAGACCATGCCAGTGCCAGTACCATCTTCCTCAGCAAATCTCAGACAGACGGTATACAGTCCTAACCGAGGACTTCCTTAAAACACCACACTGTGACTGGTTATAATGAATTTTTGAATGGAAAAACACATGTACACCTTTTTAGTACTATACCACATTTCAGTAATGACCATCCTCTCCAAATGAAAAACATTTCATATTTAACATTTAATAACAAATTAAACATTCTTAGACTTTCACCTGCTGTCTTCACAAAAGTTTTCAGGTGCATAGTAAAAATGAGTTAACAGCATTTTAGAACTATTTGTCTAAATATTTTGCCCCTGTGATCTTGTATTTATGCTTTAATAGATTTACTATTCCAAATCATTTCCTTTGCCTCCAGTCTATAAGAAATGTATACACTTAGATTTCTCATTTGTCAACTCCTCACTTTTTCTATTTTCTCTGTTATACCACATCAACGTTCACTGATATTAACTATTTTGTACTCTAATTGTAGTTTAGCTGCAAAAATGTAATCTTCACGCACCAGATTTCTTTAATGGGCAATAGACTTTTTTGTTTCTTTTGGGATAAATTATCCACCTTACTTTATGAAAATATGTATTCAACTATTTTACTTGAAAAGAAATGGCTCATTCTAGGTGTCCTTTTTAAAAATAGCATCAGAATTGTAGCATAGAATTTCCTCTGTAAGAAATGTTTTGATATTTCTTTATTTTAATAATTCAATCTATTGTGGACAATGTTTTATAATGTAAGATCAAATACTCTTATAGACTTTGGTTGAGATATCTATAATCACAATGGAAAAAACATCAAAAATGTATATACTTGACTTTAAATCACTACTGTTTTAGTAGTCCTGTAAATAGCCTTATTTGCCAAAGATTTGGAGGCAATTTACTTGGGATACTGATGATGGAACATTTGATCAGAAATACTGTCCTAAGATGGCTGTGAAGTAACGCACTAATACGCCGTATGAATTGGATGTTAATTACTGCTGGGTTTCATGGCTTTTTATTTTTCTTGTTATCTTTCAGTACGCGACAAAAGAAGAAGCAACCACATAAACCACACTCACGTAAGTGTTCATATGTAAATTATGTGAGAATGTAAATGGTGTGAAATTAAACAAATATCTCTTCTTTCTCACTTTCTCTTTTTTTTATGCACTAATCCTTTTTGGAAAATGGAAAACCAAATGTATCTATGCATATAGTCAGGTGGCCAGGCTAAATACTTAGCTGTGTAATAGTTTTGTGGGGTAGCAGTGCAGCTGATTGAGTTATATTCTCTCTCCCAGGTGTTCCCTGGTCCATTGTCTAAGAAATACAGCTCCTGTTCCACCATCTTCATAGATGACAACACAGTCAGCCAGCCCAACCTCAAAAGCACAATCAAGTGGTGAGAATCTGTGTGTTTACTGGCATTGTGAATGAAAACTCTTTATCAAAGCCTTTCACACCAAGCATGGATTTGGTGCAGTGTATCATGCAAAAACAATGTTGCAAAAATGTTACAAATCAAATGGTTAAGGAGTTATTTTTGTGACTTTAGCAGCCACTGTAGACAAAAGTGGCTGTGTTTCTTTTGGGGATCCTCCAATCAGGCTTTATAAGGGATGTTATAAATTATTTATTTATTTTTCCTCTTTACATGAAACTCTCGAATTATGAAAATATCTGTACCTTTATAAATACTCAAAATCAGTTTTCAAACATGCAGATTTGTAGAATAAGATGATTCTTTTGACGTGGCTTTGCCTTATATCATGTGGAAATATCTTGTTTGAATCAAGAAAAAAAATATTGACCTTCATGCAATTCTCACCATGTGAAAATAAAGTATACTGCCCCAGGTAGGGGCAGGTAATTTGACCATTGCTACTGTGGAACTACTTGATTATTCATTTAAAATATAATCAAGATTTTATTTATTTTTTTTTTATAAAAAGTGTCATCCCTACCATTTTAGTGTTTCTTCTTTTATTGGTGCTCATATGATGGGGCTACATGAAGGCTGTCATACACTAAAATAAAACCAAAGTTGATTGGAAAAACTAAAATACTAGGCTATAAACCTATTATACAGTACATTGTACAGTTTCAAGGTAACCAAAGTAAAAATAGCAATCTGTTTTTAGTTTTTGGATAATTAATTTAATGATCTCATGATAATTTTCAAATTCCATTAGATCTAAAAGATGTCGGCACCCAAACAAACTGAATGAATATTTATGTCTTAAGGCTAATGTGCTTTTTCAGAATACTTAACTTGATCTGATTTGTCTCATTTCCTGTTTGTCCTTTCTCCTTCCAGTGTCACATTAGCGGTATACTACCACATTAAAAACAGGTAGGTCTATATTTAAAATAAGTCATTATTCAATCACAATTAATGGGCTTCATTAGTTTTTGACAATCATTTAGCTTGTCCAACAATGATAAGGTATGTGTTAAAGAGATCAGTCCATTTACTTCACGGTGGCCTGTGTTGACCATTGTATTATGTCTTCCTTAGGGACTCGGACAAATCGTTGGAGATATTTGATGAGAAGTTGCACCCCCTATCGGTGAGTGACTACAATAAAAATCCAGAACATGATGCAGGCTGATGTCGTGATGACGACGGATGTCGTATAATTCACAATCTGTAATGTCCAATCCAGTGTTCCGCGATATTTCCCGCCATGAGTTCTCAATCTTTGTAATTTTTTATAGTAATTTTGTGAATTTGTAATAAAAAAAATACAACTCCTACAGGGCCCAAAGCTAGCAGGCTAATCACAGCATCTGCGGTGCTTTGTCACCCTACGCACAGTTAGACTTCACGTTAGCTAGGGCGGTGGTCTCTGCGTCCTACGCAAGGACCGGAAATACCTCCAGGGTAGCTCCGCCGGTGTTTTAACGCATGATCATAAATCGACCTTTAGAGTCGACCTCTGACTAATTAACGGCTGAACAGAATCAGTGGTCAATCAAGAGGTGTCCCCATTGGGATTTGAATGAACTTGAATTTGGAGAGGGCTACTGCTGTTGGTTAGTTTGCTACTGTAGCGTAACAGCACCACCGTGGATAGATTTGTAGTAAGGCAAAAGGTTGCAGCACAACTAGGTGTCTGCAACATCAACGCAACCTTGGCAGCATGGTTGCAGAGGGTGTTGCGTACATGTCGCTCAAATCAAAGACCTTGGTTGGCAGTGAATGGAGGTGGCGCTTAGACTGGTGTGAATGTTCACGAATGTTGTGGGACATTGGGATGTATGTAGTCCTTTTAGGATGCAAAGCAGAAAGCTTGTAAGCTACTTTCCCTTTGTCAGAATGTGTAACTAGTTAGCATGAATCATTTGCATTCTAGTGTTGGAATGGAACTGGAATGTCTGGCACGATTTGTGATTTCAATGTGTACCAAGGCAGTTTCAATGGAAAACAGGCCAAATCTGAACTTAGATTGTCAGGAGATTCACATTTATATGTATTTTTGGGCTCTACGGGTTTAAAATTAGTTTACTTTGTATTCTTTCAAAACTTGAGCAACACTTGTTGTGAGGGTTGAGAAAGATACACACTCATCTAGAAGTCATACTGTTAAATTTTATTTTAAGTTAGTAAGTACGTTAGATAGTACTTTATTGATCCTCCGAAGGGGAAATTCAGGGAAGATCAGAGCTGTGCAACAGGCTGCCAACCGTGTCAGCGCCAGGTTTATTCTCACTTAATGTAATTTAGCAGACACTTTTGTCCAAAGCGATCACCTCCCATACTTCAAAATAATTGGCTGTTACTATTAACAATAGCAAAAATTTTGTTTAAAAAATAAAAATAAAAAAAAGAGGACAGGTGGGAGAAGTATTCAAATTTATTTAAGACATTGTTCATGTTCATTACATGACACCTTCGGCATGTTCTCTCTCTCCTACGCATTAAAAACAGCAGCTCTTCCTCCTGCAATATCAATATCTGCATTTGCAAATGAACATTGCAATTGTTCATCTCGGTGTTTTTTGCTATGTGACTACGGCACAACACTTGCTTTTGTTTTGCCGGATGCGGAAGTTGGACGACGAAAGGAGTAGGGCCCATTGGATATGGATTTTTTTTGTCTGTTTTAATTTTTCTGACAGTCTTGATTCTCAGATGTTTTCTGTTTGTCGCTGAAAAAATAACATTAAAATAATGCCATCAAGAATTCATTATTAGATCAATGTTGTCATTAATTTATTGCGGCGTATGCTTATTTGCACACAATTTATTTTTCCCTGCAGCAACAACAATTTAATCTCTCCATCTCAATGTTCGCGAGGGATTTGATTAATTTCAATAATCAAACATCTGGTCTTCTCATTGGTCTATTCATTCATATGCTCCTCATTCATTTGTGGGGGAAATGCAGTCAAATTTGCAATAGATGTAAGAGCGCCCAAATAGGCCGTCTTGCTAAAGGACTGTTGAATCCATCCATCTCTCTGACCTGAAGTAGGACTTCAATGGTCGATGAACCTCGTCATGTCAATATTATCTGCAGGGAATTGTGATGTATATAAATCAGAATGAACATTTTTAAATGTTTCATTAATGATGGATGGGATTACTTTAAATTCGCCTGACGGGGGTTTGATTTGATTAGTTTGCTGGAAAACAGATTGGCTTCCCTAAAGTAAATTCTTAAATGTTTTATAGACATGGGTAGAAAGAAAAGCAGTCCTTTTCTAGCAGGGATTCCAAGTTGTACTTGGAGATTGTGTTGGTGTACCTGTTGCCTGAGGATAGACTGTTTCTGCTTCGAGTTTGTCATTTTGTTGTTACACTCACCAGTTCAAAAATTAAAGTTTCAGAGATTTTGAAAATATACACTACTGTTTTAAAACACCTACAATTTTCCAGTTTTTATTGAAATCTACGCAGTTTAATGTCTACAATTGGAGATAAAAAATTAATCATGGAATGGCCCCTGACCAATTAGGCGCAGAGCGTATTGCATCGTGCTGCAAAATGCTGTGGTAGCCCTTTTGGTTCAGGGTGCCATTCACTCTGGGCAAGTCGCTGACTCTGGATCCAGCAAAAGAGCCCCAGCCCTCACATTCCTCCTCAATGTTGGTGATACTGAGGAACCATCCTTTTGCCTACTCGACGGCATACAAAAACCCTGTGTGATGAAAGATTTCATATTTTGATTCCTCGGTTCATAAGACCTTCTTCCATTCTTCACTAGTGCACTGGCGGTGCTTCATGGCCCAGGCAAGGCTCTTTTTCTTATTTTGCCATCTTGGCTATGGCTTTCTTACTGCCACTCGACCTGTCAAAGCTGTAGCTCCAAGTCTCTTCACAGTTGAAACTGAGACTTGCTTTGACTAGATATGTTTGAAGCTGTTGTCCTGTGAGCTGCGTATCATGCAAGCTGTTGACTCTCAGAAACTTGTCTTCTGATTCTGTGTGGCTTTGGGTCTGCCAGACCTCTTCCTGTCAGTTTCCTCCAGTTTCCAAGTGCCTTTTTGATGGTGTAAAAAAAAAATCCCATCTAAAAACAATTAGAAATTGTCCATGGATTTATTGCTGCAATTCGGTCAGCCCAGCAGCAGGTGCCGCTAGACTATCGTTACGCTATATACGCAATAGCCGAAGAAGACGGTAGTGCTACCTTTCAGAGCCGGAGAGGAACACACGACGAGACGGCATAAGCGGGCAAGAAGCGATCATACAAGACATTAGTTCATTTTTTTCCCCACATTTATCTAATTCATTTGTATAGGTAAGGTAAAGTTTTTTTATGTTCATTTCATTTTCATTTCATTTTTTATACATCTCAATACATTGTAGTGATCTGAACTTACATTCCAAATATAAATGTACAGAGACGACACATCGAGTTGACGGTGGCAGTAAAGCCGGACCGACTGCAGTCACTGTCATGCAAAGTTACTACCTAAGCCTTATTTTGACCCAGGAATAGCGCTGAATGTTGTCCAAATAATGCTTCAGAGGCAATAGCAGTGTGTTCCAACATTGCTTTTATACAGACAGAGGGTTTATAAGTACAGTTGACACCTGTAGGAATTGTTTCCATCAACTTTCAAGGCTTAATTGGCAGACTGCCACAATTTTTTTTTATTTTGGTGGGAATGCAAAGTATGAATCACTAACATGTGATAACATTCAATATGAATTATGCTGAATACCTTGATCTTTTTTGCCTTCATTTAGACCTCAGTAGTTATTTACAGCTTGATTTCAAGAGTGAATTCACTCTTTTGCTGGAGTGACTAGTTATTTAAAATATTTGAACGATTTTAACTTGCATCACTTACTAGTAGATCAAAATAAAAATAAGCCCATCTCTATGGGTTTGTTACGTTTTGTGACATTTTTAGTGGTTAACAGGATAGTGGCATCCGATGGGATTATTTCATTTTAAAGTCTGCCGTGGCAGAAAAAAAGTTGGGAAACAGACCAGATTTTTTGTGCTGGCAAAAGGATCATTCTACAAAATTGGTGAAAACTGCTGTCACTTACTTTTGCAGACACCAAAATCCTTGATTTGCATTTCACATTATCATTACATACATTAAATAAAACATTGAAATGATTTAAAAAAAAAAGAAGCAAATTATTATTATTAATATAAAATAAATTTCACCCAAAATTACATAATTGGTGTTAATGCTACACAAAACACTTTTATTTAGAAATAATGCACTGATTCTTTGAAGTTCTTCCTGGTTCGAGGTCATTGGAGGAAGTGCAGTCAAAAGGCATATGGTAAGTCAGATGTCTTATTTCAGTTTTTTTTAAAGTTTTTTTTATTTTTTATGTCATGATTCATTTTAGAATTTCGCGCGAAGCTTTTATGTCCGTCATTTGATTCATTTCATTCTCCAAATCATCACTGGTGTTACAGTCACGGGTGTTGCTCCTCTACCTAGTAACACCGGTGATGTTCCTGTATAAATGAGCCACAAAAAAGTTTATAAGTTGTAATCATTGTCTATTGTTATCGTTATCCTACTAATTGTACTTTCCCTTTGTCAGGTATGGCAAAATTGAGTGCGCTGAAAAGCAAACATTATCCAGGCAGCAGAGAGATGCTGACTCTACATGTAGGGCAGTGTACTTGGCAAAACGGCGTCAGGGTTATAACAATGATATCCTGACCCAAAAGAGGAAGAAGTAGGAGATCTAAGACAGCATGCACACGCATGTGTGTACTATACATGTGTGTGTATATATGTATAGTATATACTGTATATACATTGTGTGTCATATTTGACAGGTTTTCCAATATTTTATTTTATTTCTCTGAGATCCATTCATAAGATTTGTGTTTTTACAAATGAAAAGTCATGTACATTCATTATTTTAGGGCCATCTTTCAACTCCTTGGCCCCATACCTTCACAATAAAAGTACTCAAAACAGCCTGGAGTTGGAGGAGAAACTAAAACAAGTCACACAATAATGTAACAAATACAAGAGGAGTTAGCTTTCATAAAACAACAGAGAATCCTGAGAGTAGAAATAATACTTCAAGGTCAGTCTGTCATCACTCCAAGCCTCGAGAGAGACAAAGGCAAAGAGGGTTATTGCTTCAATTCAGACAGGGAGACAAATTAGAACGCACAAATTCCAATCGCTGTCAGAAGAGCTTTGGCTTTCGTACAAAGCTGGGAAACAACTGAGGAGCAGGTGTGAAGAAGCCTCAAGAAAAAGGACCATGGTGAGACAGTTATACCTGAGAGGCGACTTCTGTAGACTGACGATGGGGAGGAAAAACACAATCACCATACAGAAGGTCAAGAAGCAGAGAAGGTTACTTTGTGAGTTATTGCAGAACCTTCACTTGAAGTTTGTAGCTGAGCATGGAGATGTTTGTTACACCTTCTTCTGCAAACACAGACCTTTTTGGGTTGTAAAACCAAACGAGCAGGACAGAAAGACATGCCAGTACAAGACTCATGACGTTATCCTGGAGGTGGAGGAATAATGTCAAAATCAAGAACATCCACAGGAGCAGCAGGTATGACCTGAACAAGTTCTACTGACCATCCCCAATAGAAGACGTAAACTTGTATGCGGACATTCTTCTTGTGTGAAGAATGTCTTGTGAGAAGTCATTGGTGTTATATTACGTCACTAGTGTTACATGTTTTTTCAGCGATGTGATGTTATAGATGTAATTTTTTTTTTACTTTCTAGCAATGTTGATTGGTGATGTAATAATTACTTGATATTTTAGAATTAGTATGAAGCACTTTTTGTTTGGATATTCTCAATTGTTCATTCATGCAATGTTGTTTAAACGTGTGCAATTTTATTAAAAAATGTAAATCTAAGATTTTTCTTGGTCTTATTATAACACTTTTATGTCGGCGCCGCTGGTGTAGTGGTATCATGCAAGATTCCCGTTCTTGCGACCCGGGTTCAATTCCCGGGCGGCGCACGCCATTTGATTTGGGGGCGGCGTAGAGCAGGTCGTCCAGTTATCAGAGGGCTCCGGATCCCCCGGCGCGCCAAAGTGTCCTTGAGCAAGACACTGAACCCTGAATAAAAAAAATTGCTGTTAGAAGTTTTAGGTATGTAAGAAGGAATACATTTCAGCACATTTGTATCACCCAGATTCCACAGTTTCTGTAGAATGACCCAAAAACCTTAGTATGCCCGTCATTGTATGGAGCTGAGATCGAATCTGTGCTATTTCGTATCAGCTTTCAATGTATTGGATCATTATGAATCTTTCTGTATCGCATCGCAGACCCTGTATCTAGATGTGCATTGTTTTTTTTCTGAGCTAGATGGATACCCCTAATAAAAATGGATATTTGAAAGTTCTGTGTTTGCTTTTTTCATGCTAGAGAGAGTCTGTGCCAGACGACTACTTCCAAATAGACCCAGAACACAAGCTCATCTACCGCTTTGTCCGGACTCTGTTCAGCGCAGCACAGCTCACTGCTGAGTGTGCCATCGTCACCCTGGTAAGATCCCATCTCTCACACTGTACCTCCATGTTACAGTGACGTCTAGGACATGTAAAGAGAAACAAATTTTGCTGCATTCTGTCTAAAGGATTGACTATTTATTGACCCTAATTAAATTGTCGTCACTTTATAGTCACACAGCGTGACTATAATGTGAGTTTCCTGTTTTCTAAAAGGACATTTAACATGTCTTCATGGCTTAAACATTTTGTCCAGTTGGACTACATTTACGCACAATGGGCCTCATTCATGAACAGTGAATTGCATTAAGAAAAATCCCTAAATGATCCCTAAATGAACTCTGTGGTATGTATAGTGGGTTACCTTTACACACGCAGGCTATAAAGAGGATCTTTAGAGGATTACTGAGGGTGCTGATCAGCTGTTTCCACTTTTTTATTTCATTATCCATCCATCCATCAAGTCTCATCCGCTTATCCCGGGTCGGGTCGCGGAGGTAGCAGCTCGAGCAGGGGGCCCCAGACTTCCTTTTCCCTGGCCACATCAACCAGATCTGACTGGGGGATCCCGAGGCGTTCCCAGGCCAGCGTGGAGATATAGTCCCTCCACCTGGTCCTGGGTCTGCCCCGGGGCCTTCTCCCAGCTGGACGTGCCTGGAACACCTCCCTAGGGAGGCGACGAGGTGGCATCCTTACCAGATGCCCAAACCACCTCAGCTGGCTCCTTTCAACGCAAAGGAGCAGCGGCTCCACTCCGAATCCCTCACGAGTGACCGCACTTCTCACCCTATCCCTAAGGGAGACGCTAGCCACCC
>OMKR01063529.1:0-13415 GCA_900302355.1 Cyttopsis rosea
AAAATTGCCTGAGGTGGTTCTCAGCAGATTTTCATTTTATTCAATTCCATGACCTGTTGACTTTATCTGGCAGGCAATGGAAATACTGTATGCTCACACACACACACACACACACACACACACACACACACACACACACACACAGGGAAACCCCAGTACAAGCAAAGATGAATTGGCATTCAAGGTTTTTATTTATTTATTTATTTTTCAACTTTTAAAAATGTTGTCCTGCTTTACCACCGCGATGGACAGGTTGGCGTTAATTGTCGCTCACTTTGTTTGTTTGGAAAATGACACGTTAAACATAAAGCCTGGACGTGAACGTGGTGACTTTGCGGTGCTTGTGATGTTCACACAGACGTTTTGAAACAAATATTCAAATTCCAAACTAAAACGCTCAGTTTGAAAAGCCGACATAGTTGTCCCAAAAAATGATGCTGGAAGCTGGGTTAATTAAAATTTTTTTACAATAATAAGTCGCTGAAATACTTTTTGCAAACGTAATATGTATTCCAAATAACTAGGAAAATGCTAAAGTGTTAGTTTGCATTCTTTCCATCTGTGCTGTGGAGAAGCGTGTCAAAGAGAATGCTGAGGCATTTAGGTGAGCTCGCTGCACTCCGGGTATTGGTTTTGGACGATAATATGTGGACGGAATCATTTTCTTTCTCTCCATCTGTCTTGCTGGGCTGTTCTCTTTTCTGCACTGAGCCAGGAAGTCTTAGTTTGCCAGTCAGGTTGTTACTTGCACAATAGACCTGACTGCTACATAGGCAGCCAACTGTGCGTTTGCCAAGCAGGGATTCTCTAATTCTGTACACAGTGTTGAATAGATTAGCTTTTCCAAGTTCACTAGTGTTCTTATTTTCATCGATTTTCTTCAGATTTTACTCAGTATTTCATTGATGAAAGTCAAAACACAAAACACTATATATATATATATTGTATACACACACACACACACACACACACACACACACACACACACACACACACACACAAACACACAAGGAAGTATTTATCCCTGTTTGGATTCTGTAACATTCATCTCAGGTAATTTCTGACCTGAAATAATATTGTTTTAGCTTATTTTAGGTCTATTATCTGAGAGCGAATGTTGCAACATCCAAAAAGGGTTAAACACTTCCTTGGGTAATAAATAACCATCACAGCCTGGGAACCAGACCAATCTGCGAGCTCATGATTCATTTGCTCTGGCAGATTGGTCTGGCCACCCTCCCATTCAAACAGATTTGCACCTGACCATTTTATGGTCGGGCCAATCACAGCCGTTTATCTAATATGGGGCGGGGTTTGATAGGACGACGATGCAGAGGAGAGGCGTTGACGCACCTTACCAAGATGGCTGCCACTGACGTGGCACGGTCTGTTGAATCCGCTATTAAACGAACTGGACGGTAAAAAGGTTTATTTACCAACTCACTCGCTCAGCGCTACACCACACGTGTCGTTGCTCTGGTTGGTTGTAGCTCTATCCAGTTGCGTCCAGAGACATTTTGGTCTGCGCCCGTTGGTAACGCCCCTGGAAATGGAAAGTGAACAGAAAGGTTCCAGACCAATAAGCCTTTGCGAATTGGTCTGGCGATGCCAGGCTATAACCATCAGGCTATAATACTTAAATAACAGCACTAATTAATACAGTATAGCAATTGTTGATGTCAATTTCTTTTCATTTGCAGTTCATTTATTTTTGATGGGATGGAGACGAGGGAGTTGAAGATTATCAACCACGGCCTGGAGGATGAGATGGTAAATATTTCCAACTCGCACTTCACCGGCTCTTCTATCTCTACATTGTGAGGTTTTTAGAGGTGGATGCTTATCATCAGCGTCCAGAATACTCCAGTGATATTTAAAGAATTCTGAAGTTAACTTCTGACTTACTTACTTAAATTATTCTACACCAGATGGTAGGTAGGTATGTACTAGTTAGTATACTGTATGTTTGTAAGTACTTAAAGACAGACAATTCCACCAAGAAGTTTAAATATTACAGTATTTTCTGAATTTTGTTCAGATCTAGTACAGTCCACTATGGTATCTAAAGTGCCCCTGTTTATGCTTTTACTCGACTGTTTCACTGTGCAGGAGGTGTGGGGCTACCGGCCGTGCCTGTGGAAGATGGCCCTGGTGGGCTTTGGGTCTGTGTGTTCCGGTGGCCTTCTCCTGTTGCTGCTCTACTGGCTTCCCGAGTGGGGCGTCAAGGGAACGTGCACCCAGACCACGGTCAGAGACGCACACACCCTGCTGCTCAGGTCCACGGTGGGTGACATTAAAGTTCTGGACTCTGCACTGCGCGGCAAATTAGAATTTGTGCTTCAATAACTTTCTTTGTAAGTTTAATCACCAATAACTGATCAATATAATCATCACTGGTTTGAAGCAATCAAATCTCAAGAGTTTTATTGTTATTATCATCACAGGATGAGTTCCGGCAGTGGTTTCGAGCCAAGTTATATGTGAAAGTGGCCCCTGGGAAGAGGCCCTTTGATGTTTCAGATAAACAGGAGGCCGCTCGGCTCCATAATGGAGATGTGGAGCGCAACTCCGCTGCTGCTGATGAGGATGGTCGTGGGAAAACCACTCATTCTCTGCCCGTTCAGGTAACCAGACACGGGAACTTATGATGTAGATGGGATCTGTGAAAATGAAAGATAGATTTGGTCTTTAATATACCCATGTAATGTGGAGTAAAAGATAAGAAAATAAGGAACCGTCTGTTCTGATTTATCCTTTTTTCTTCACCTCAGATCCAATACTTCACTCACCACAGCACAAAATACTACTGGAACGATGCCATACAAACTTTTGAAGTCTACAAGTAAGTACACCCCTTTTAAATACGACTGCATAGTCAATATATTCTTTATTTTTTATATTTTACAGAATATAAAACTGCAAATCTCATGAGTGGTACTTACGAGTCATAGTTTCTGAATGACGCGGCTAGTGGAGGTTATATGCAGGTATACAGAGTTAAGGGGCCTCACTGACACCCTTGTTGGATGGCTAACTTTCTGCCATAGAGATAACAAGGGGTCTCTTTTTTTTTTTTTAGAGGCCTGGAGGATGTCAAGGTGTGCTGTGCCAGCATCCACTCCGACCACAGCTCGGGCCTCAGCAAAGAGCTGCAGGAATACAGGTAGTGTACACAAACACTCCTGTGAGTGACGCTGATGCAGAGGCACATTTACTTCAGTGTTTCCCCCACCACACTGTAGGCATTAGTGGGGTAAGAAAGTTAAACAGTGACTCTTAATGGGACGGAAATACTCATATTTACTTGCTAGCTATGGAAAGTTAATGTATGGAAAAAGTAATGGGAGCAACCCAAACAAAAATGTTGTCATCTTCCACAATGACGAACCCCTAAACTTTAATTTGTACCAAAGGGAAACTTTGGGGCTTCGTTTTTTTTTAAATCTGTGAGTGCTTCTCTGCAAATTATTTTAACATTTGCTGTGACGGTCTGCACACAAGCCTAAAGAGCAGAACGATGGAACCCACACATGCGTCGCTTAAGGTCGTATGTCCATGTAAAGGTTCATTTTGCCGCAATCGCTTCATATTCTTTGTTCACAGGAGGTTCTTTTTTGAAGAGAATGAAATCTCTGTCAGAGTGCCTTCTATGTTCAAGCTCCTCATAAAAGAGGTGTGTTTTAAAATATACATTATCTTTAACTTCACTCCTTAAAAAATTTTTAAAAAAAAAAAAGGTCATTTTAACACTTTATTAAATGTCTTACCCTTTCAGGTCTTGAATCCTTTTTACATCTTCCAGCTGTTCAGCGTTATTCTCTGGAGCGCTGAGGACTACTACTACTATGCTACAGCAATAGTTTTCATGTCTGTCATATCAATAGCTATCTCACTGTATACTATTAAAAAGGTGAGTCCTGTCTAATCTAAACAAATTGAACATGAAGCCTCCTGTATCATTTGATCAAGTTTTTCCAAATTCCTCAGCATCTTTGTTTTCTCAAGTGATCCGATAGAGCTGGAAGGATAGTGTATACTGTATGTGTATGTATTGTATGTATGTATGTGTGTGTGTAGGTTGGTCTAACTGTTAGACCAACCTACACACACACATACATGCAATGACATTTGGCAAAATGACATGTTAGACTCTAACATGTCATTTTGCCAGAGGGAGAAAAACCTCTGCATGATAATTTAATAATACTTAATAGATTTTATTTTCTTGTGAACAAACATATTAACATGTTTAGTAGACTTTGATATAGAGTTTGTTAGTCTTTGGATTTAGTGGGATTTTGGAAACCACATTGATTTTGTGTGTGCTTGCACGTATACATGCATATATTTGCATGTTTTTTTGATCCGTCGTGTCTCTCTCTCTCTTTCCAGCAATATGTTATGCTTCATAATATGGTGGCGACTCACAGTATAGTCTGTGTGTCAGTTTGCAGAAGAAATAAAGGCATGCTCTTCTTATTTATTCTAACTGTCTATTGTGTAGCTAGTGTGACTGCCATTAACCATAAACACATGCACATGGTCAATATTGTCTTTTCTTTGTTATAGTTAGAATATGAGTTACTATTGTTTGGAAACAGCTTGAAATAGAAACATTCTGTCATGTAGTCAAATTTGTTTCTTTTCTTACATTAATGAACAGTTATAATAATAATTTGTGATAATGAGATAATTTTGTAGTTAAGCTTACAGTTGATCAGATTATTTTATTTCTACCCGAAGTGACATTTTCCTGCAAAAACGAATGTGGCTATATAATGTGGATTTCAAAGAGTATAAACTGTTTCTTTCTCTCTGTCTGAGCGCAGATGTCGAGCAAGCCATGTCCACAGAGCTGGTCCCTGGTGATGTCATCGTTATCCCCGCCAACGGGATGATCATGTCCTGCGATGCGGTGCTGGTGCATGGAACCTGCATTGTAAATGAGAGCATGCTAACGGGTGCGTTTAAACTTCCGACAGCTTATAATAACTATCAGTTATATTTCTGTGTTGTAATGCTTAACAATGAGGTATTTACTAATTAGTTTCACTGTAAATGCCATTGAATGAATTGTGTCCATGTGTAAGAGCAGTGGCACTTCCAACTGGGGCTGGAGAGAGTTGTATTTTGAGATTTTTATATATTAAATGTCTGGAGCTAATATAAAAAGAATGGCTTTTTAGGCTGCAGCGCTATCTCATTAATTTCCCCGGTTTTGGAACGCGTCACATTGGTTCTCCTTCACGCTGCAGGAGAGAGCGTACCTGTTACCAAAACAAGTCTCCCCAGCGCAGGCGAGGAGGGGGCGAGGACCTACAGTACGGAGGAACACAAGAGGCACACTTTGTTTTGTGGTACTCACGTCATCCAGACCCGCTTCTACACTGGGCAACTGGTCAAAGCTGTGGTGGTCAGAACTGGTGAGAAAACTCTTTAATACCCTCTTTACTACAGTGACATAAGAGTATGAACACCCTTTATTCTTGGAAATATTTAATGGCATTTCCGGCTCTGTAAGAAACATTCAAGTTTTACTGCAGTTGAAACTTAGGTCAAGTTTATATTCTGTAGCTACTGTAACGGCCAATACTTTCCCGTTCCCTCAGGCTTCAGTACAGAGAAAGGCCAGCTTGTGCGCTCCATCCTCTACCCTAAACCCACGGACTTCAAGCTGTACCGTGATGCCTACCTGTTCCTCCTTTGTCTCGTGATGGTGGCGGGAGTCGGCTTCATCTACACGATCGTGCTCAGCATCATAAACCAGGTACAGCTTTTCCCATTTCCTACCCACCGTCCATATTATTGCGAAAGGAAAAGTTTATGATGAAAGTTAACACTATTTCACAAGACTGTCTTTCAAGGAGTCTCTACACAGCTGGGTACTAGTTATACTGGGTATTAGTTACTGGATAATTGCCAGTTAATTACTGCAGGTCTGTGAAGGAAATGGGGTCTGTAGCATTTTGTAAAATAATAATAATAATTGTATTTATTATATTAATAATTGTATGTATTATAAAAGTATTATTATTAAGGTAATTATTTATGTATTACCTTTTTTATTTTATATATATACACCCTCATCCTGATTTATGATGGTTGAACCTTTTGTCAGCAAGGCTTAAGTTTAATGGTAAACCAAACGGCAGTTTATTACAGGCAAATAAAGTGTGTTTTGGTGGGGGTCTCGCCATTACTAAATAGTATTTCTATATTTGTATTATATGTATATGCTTTGTCTTTTCATATAATGTTCCCGTCTACTGCTCAGAAATGAATGGTTAATCAACAGCCTGTGATTTAAAGGGTCACCTGCTTTTTTTTCTGTGCTGCGAAGGTTCCCGCTAAGACCATCATTATTGAATCTCTAGACATCATCACCATCACTGTGCCCCCAGCCTTACCGGCAGCAATGACGGCTGGCATTGTCTATGCCCAGCGCCGCTTGAAGCGTCTTGGCATCTTTTGCATTAGCCCGCAAAGGATCAACATGTGCGGGCAGCTGAACCTGGTGTGCTTTGACAAGGTAGGCGCAATGACAACTCATTAAAATATGAAGCGTAATAAATGATATCTGGTTTGTTTACAAAGACTAGGGAAAGTTAATTACCTGGTTGCAATGTATTAACTCAAACTGTCCAATGTAATTCACTATTTCCTGGTCTTTGTCTATGAACCTGATAACAGTTACTGCAGTTTCAACAATAGATTAACCTGTTCCAATGAATTAATTTTTTACACTGCACATGTACAATTTTACTGCCTTGTCACAGTAATATGTGACAATAAAAGTTAATGTGTAGCTCAGTGATTGTTATTGTTGTCTGGCTTTGCTTTTTTTGCTCTGCAGACTGGCACTCTGACCGAGGACGGTTTGGACCTTTGGGGCATTCAGAGAGTCGAAGGCGACAGGTGGGGAGGAACCGCGTGGCTGCTTTTCACATTCTTATCATCTTTCCTGTAGGTCTCCAATACTGGAGTCATGACTAATTATGTCTAATTATTGTCTCATACCTTAACAGGGACCAAGTTTAAGTTTTTCCTGCCACAATGTGTGCATCATTCTAGGTTTAAATAAAACTTTAAACCATCTGTCAAGTGTTAATCCTTTTAGTTGTGGTTTGCTAACTACGTAGTATTTTAAGGCTGGAGTTAATGGAAGAATTGTCTTTTCTGTCCTCCACTATCCATCCTCCTCCTCCGTTGCAGCTTCTCTATGCCTGAGGTTGATGCGGCTAAGGAGAGTCTGGTCTACACTCCTTTTGTTATCTGCATGGCCTCCTGCCACTCGCTGACCAAGATAGAGGGAACCCTCTCTGGAGATCCACTGGACCTCAAGATGTTCAGCGCTACTGGATGGGTGAGACAGTATGACAAGATACAATTTGTAAAATCAGCACAGGATAGCTAAGAAACAGTATGGGTTATCAACAGTTTGTTATATTAGTACCTAACATGCTCGTACAATAATGCATTCCTCTTTACCAATTGTGAATACTGGGCTATATGCTCCATAATGCAGTATTTATTGTAACCAGTGCAGTTGGCTACGATTACTTCTTGACCCTTGATGAGTCTCAGAAAAATGCTGCCTTTTTAAAGAGGAATGTTACCACTATACTTAATTATGCTATTTACATTATCATACATATTTAATCTAGGACTCGTTTGGATTTGTTTGTTGTTTTTGTGTAGATCCTGGAGGAGCCTACAGAGGAGGAGACTGTGCTCCACAACCCCATAATGCCCACAGTTGTCCGACCCCCAAAACATGTCCTCTGTGAGGACAATGAGAACATTAGAATCACACAAAACATGGTATCCTAGCTCTTAATATGAATCTCTTTTATCTTTTTATTTGATGATTTCCGTATTAAATCCCGCCCGTGCACTCTCATTTTTATCATGAATACTCTTAAAAGACCAAGACTAAGATTAAAAGACTTAATAAAACGATCTTCATGCTTTGTTTGCAGGAGCTGTCTGTGGTCTCAGTAAGTTCTCTTCTAATTCAGAAGTGCCTATTCTTAATTTTGGATGTGATTTCCCAAAAGTGAGTTGCATATTTTGTTTGTGTTCAGCCCTATGAGATCGGTATCGTGCGTCAGTTCCCCTTCTCCTCAGCACTTCAGCGGATGAGTGTGGTGGTCCGGCGGCTCGGAGAGAAGCACATGGACGCCTACCTCAAAGGGGCGCCAGAGCTTGTTGCCAAGCTCTGCAAAGAGGACACGGGTCAGACTCCCACTCTGTCTTTAGAGGTTTCATTCACCCCGAGTCTTGGATTAATCCATCGTCCCTTTATTTTGTAATGCTAGAACACTAGTGAAATTGGGAAGGTCATGGCTGTTTTTTTTTGTTTTTTTTAACTTTCTCCCTCTGTCCTGCCTGCTTTTAAAACTGATACTGCACTTTGTCCTTTTGGGATCACAGACCCAGGTCCTAACATAGTTGTATTTACATCCATGTGTGTGTTCTTCCTCCTCCAGTCCCAGAGAGCTTCACAGAGACGCTGGAGGCCTACACCAGGCAGGGCTTTAGAGTTATCGCTCTGGCACACCGACAGCTAGAGTCCAAACTCTCCTGGCACAAAGTACAGAACCTCAACAGGTAAGGGAAGAATCTACTACAGAGCGTACATGAGCAAACTCAATGTGTGTCGCATGAAAGACTACAAATCTAAGAATCTAAAATATACATACCTACTGTATATACACTGCTTGTATCCAGAGCAAATGCACAAAAACATACAATTATAATATATCTAAAACTGTTTTGTGAGCTAATGATTTTATTTCCTGTTTGTCTCAGGGATCTGATCGAGACCAATATGGAGTTCCTCGGCCTGATAATCATGCAGAACAAGCTCAAAGCCGAGACCGCCGGGGTTTTACAGGATTTACGACAAGCTGGCATCCGTACTCTGATGGTCACAGGTTACAGTGATCAAGCCTAAGATTTGAATTTGTGACATGGGATTTATTATTTTAAGATTTGTTGACATAAATGCATCTTGAAACATATCTAGTATATGGCATATGTACAGATGTTTGCAATCTCTGCATCTTTGAAATTACAAAGTTTCTAATAAGTACATAAATAGTACCCCCCCCCAGCCACCACTCTCATGTTCTCACAATAACTTCCTTCTCTTCTAGGTGACAACATGTTGACTGCTATATCAGTGGCTAGAGACTGTGGCATGATCCCTTCACATGAAAGAGTCGTCATAGCAGATGCTACGCCACCTAAAGGCATCCAACCTGCCAGCATCACATGGCATTACACTGAGAACCCAGCTCACCAGGCTCACAAGTATAATCGAGTAAGAGACTCACACACTCTAACACTCATAGATTATACCTTGGTTAAAGGTGCTGTGAAGCAACCCATCTACCTAAACTTAAATAAAACAGGTGGAACATATGTGGGAATATATATAAATATATAGGTTTCTATAAGTAGAGTAACTATAGAGTAGAGTGGATGAGAAGCGCTAACTTTACTTAAGTCTAGTTAACCGTCACATAGTTTCAGTTTTTGTCATATGTGTGACAGCAGGTCCAGAATTACTCCCTGATCTTTTTCTGGTCTTCAGATGCGGGAGACCAGGCTGGAGGAAGGAGTCTGTACTCACCAGCTTTTCCAGGAAGACCAGAGCTACCATTTTGCCATAAGCGGCAAGGCCTTTACTGTCATCACCGAACACTTCCCTGAACTGGTCCCAAAGGTACTGGAGGACTAGAATATACTTACTGAGAATATACTTACTATATACTTAATATACGATATACTTACCTAACCATACTTACTAATTGATTACTCTTTACATGTTGTGTACACCAGTCCAGTACTACCTACCATGATGTATAATATGTGTTTATTTCATGTCAGCTAGAAAAGAGATTTGGGCTATGTTTTACAAACTAGTAGGTGGCATTTTATGGAGTTTCTCCTCTACTACATTCAGTAGTTGAGCGTTAAAATGGGATATTGTTGTTGTTCTGTGTCTCTCCACGTGGTGGCGCTGTTTCAGCTGGTGCTCAGAGCCACCGTGTTCGCCCGCATGGCTCCGGACCAGAAAACTCAGCTGATCGAGCTCCTGCAGGGGGTTGAGTGAGTGTCTCTGTCTGGTCGTCTCATAAATCTGTTAATCAATATACAAAGACCAATTAAATTCTATTCTCCCAGGATTATTATATATACATTTATTTTATTTATTGATTTGTATTAATACATTTTATTTGGTTTTCAGTTACACTGTTGGAATGTGTGGCGATGGAGCAAATGACTGTGGCGTAAGTTATGGATTTGTTTGATTAATATGCCTCTGTATGAGCACGTTCACATTATGATGTGTGATGTATGTTGTACTTTGTACCTTTGTAAGTCATGTATGTATGTGTATGTACTCTTCGAAGAATGCATGTGTATTTTCTCTTAGCACAGTTTCTGTAAAGCAGTTTGGGGCAAACAATGTTTTTAGTGCTCTGTAAATAAATGTTAGTTTAATTTAATTTCGGTTTAGGTAAATATGAGCTGTACTAGTTGTTGGCCAGAGCCCGATTGTAGTCCAATGTGGTCAGAAAATCTGCAGTATTTAACAGTTTATCATTTTTGCGTTTACATTGGCATTAATGAAATCCATTGTATCCTGGTTGTGACTTTCCCCCTTTCATTGTCTATTTGAGTCTCTTTCCCTGTCCCCTTCCTCTCTCAGGCTCTGAAAAGAGCTCACAGTGGCATCTCCCTGTCAGAGCTAGAGGCCTCAGTGGCGTCACCCTTCACCTCCACCACCTCCAATATCTCCTGTGTACCCAACCTCATCAGGTAGCGGGATACAGCACACCGCAATCATCTTAACAGACACCATACAATCAGAGCTTCATCTTAAAAGTCTCCCGTGGGCTTTCAGAAGAATTGAATGGCTGACAGAATATAGATGTACCCGTAGGAAACATTTCTGTCCGTCACGTGAAAGGGAAGTTCCTCTCTAGTCGCGTCTTATCGACCTGTTGTTCCTCAGGGAGGGCCGAGCCGCTCTCATCACCTCGTTCTGCGTATTCAAGTTCATGGCTCTTTATAGCATCATCCAGTACCTCAGTGTCACGCTGCTCTACTCGGTAAGTCCACCATGATTACTATCAAGTTACCTTCACCAGTCTGGGTTCATGTACTCTTCCCTTTTTATGACAACCAGATTGTAATTTACTGTACTGAAGACTAGATGAACCTGTTCCAACCACGGCCTCTCCAGATATTGAACTACTCTCGCCCTCAAATATCTCCCTAGATTTTATGTCATGTAGAACACCATGCTCATAATCTAAAAATCAAAATTGGATTTTTATAATGGAGTAAAACATGTCTCTCCTTTTTAAGAATCTGGGAAAAAACAACATTATACACTTAATTACATTCGGTGACAGGTTAGACATGAGAAGTAAATAGTGGCTGTAGATTGATGAAAGGTGTCTATTCAATGTTTCTAGAGAAAAGGCTGAACTGCTAGTGGCATATGCCTACCTGTCTGATGATAGTTTATATACAGTAGATGGCTATCTATCTATATATAAAGTCAAAGGGATGAATATAAATAGATAAGTTAACAGGGCTGGAGTCATTGTCCCTCCCATTCTTGAATTTTACAATAATTACATATTTTAATAGAACACTGTTTTAGAATTGTATCAGTGCAACTGTATGAATATAATAGCGATGTGGATTTTTTTTCTTTCTTTAGATCCTCAGTAACTTGGGAGACTTCCAGTTCCTGTTCATTGACATTGCCATCATTCTCCTAATTGCCTTTACAAGTGAGTGGAACCAAGACCTGCGGAAAGTGTACTTTTATCAGAGCTTTTGGTTCAGGGCCCATAAGTAGAAGTCCTTTTGAATTTTTCTTTAAATGGATATTGGAGTAGAATCAGATATTTTAGAACGTTAGTCATATTTATATATTGCTAGAATAAAACGAATGGATTGTGGGGGGAAAAAAGTCTTTATCAATACATTTTCTTTTTTGCTTCATACAGAATAGACTCTTCAAGTATTATATGTTTGAGCACACAGTTTCTTTAGTTATACATGAAACAAGGAATCTTAAGTTATACATGTCAATATACAGTGTATCTTGAAAATAATTTTAAGAGATGGTTTTAAATCTTATAATGCGTAGTATTCCATGAAAACATAACCATAATGCTGTCATACCCTCCGCCCACCCAACAACCTGTTGCCATACCTCAAAACAGAGGGAAAACTTAATAGTAATTAAAATAAATAGGGGCACAATAAATAAATTGAACTAAAATGGAGGAAGGAAACTTGTTTCCTTCCTCCATTTTAGTTCAATTTATTTTTCAATTTTATTTAAGATAACTCCGTTGTATTCTTTAACTTATGCATCACATGACTTAATATTTAAAATTTTCTCAATTTATTGTAACAGTAAATCCAATTTTCTCAAACCTTTTTTTCTCTTTAATCCAATTTTTTTTTATGATGGTGGGAATAGTTTTTTTCCCCCTGCATTAGAATATTAGTTGTACTTGCATTTGCACCAATTCTATTTGTTTTAAATGAATCAAAACAATGAATTCATTGTAAGAACACTTATGTCTCCAGTGAGTCTGAACCCAGCCTGGGAGGAGCTGGTGTGTCGCCGCCCCCCCTCCAGTCTGATCTCCGGCCCACTGCTCTTCTCCGTCCTGACTCAGATCCTCACCTGCATGAGCTTCCAGGTCCTGGCCTTCCTCCTGGTGCGCCAGCAGAGCTGGTACCAAACATGGACTCCTCTCTCAGAGTGAGTTGGGGGTGAGGCTGAGGAGAAATGGGACTTGAGTTTTCATGCAGAAATTGTTACAGGTTCAAAGAAAGGTAAATCTGGTCTTTGCAACAGTTACAGTGGTGTGAAAAAGTGTTTGCCCCCTTCCTGATTTCTTATTGTTTTGCATGTTTGTGACACTTAAATGTTTCAGATCATCAAACAAATTTAAATATTAATCAAAGACAACACAAGTAAACACAAAATGCAGCTTTTAAATGAAGGTTTTTTATTATTAATGGAGAAAAAAAATCCAAATCTACATGGCCCTGTGTGAAAAAGTGTTTGCCCCCCCTGTTAAAACATAACTTAACTGTGGTTTATCACACCTGAGTTCAATTTCTCTAGCCACACCCAGGCCTGATTACTGCTACACCTGTTCTCAATCAGGAAATCACTTAAATAGGACCTGCCTGACAAAGTGAAGTAGACCAAAAGATCCTCAAAAGCTAGACATCATGCCGAGATCCAAAGAAATTCAGGAACAAATGAGAAAGAAAGTAATTGAGATCAGTCTGGAAAAGGTTATAAAGCCATTTCTAAAGCTTTGGGACTCCAGCGAACCACAGTGAGAGCCATTATCCAAAAA
>OMKR01063530.1:0-12702 GCA_900302355.1 Cyttopsis rosea
CATGGCACCTGCCATATAGGCTACACACACACACACACACACACACACACACACACACACACACACACACACACACACACATACACATACACACAGAGCAAGTAAGATTTCTCAGATATTGTTCATTTTTTACTTTACATTACCAATATTGTGCTATAAAATGTATCTAGACCACAACTCTACTTCTGCTTTTTTCATAGTGCCTACAGCATTTTGGACCATCAAGGCTTTTCTACAAAGCTTTATTTGACGTCTAGTCGACCTTGTGTTCTCTGCGGCTCAACGTTTTTCACTTTGTCACTCACATTTGTGAGCGATGCATTTTTCTTTCATGCTGTGAAGAAAGAAAGCTGCACTCTTTTTATCTGATAACTGAGAAACAATGCTGAGAAACTGTACCGAGTGCTTCACCAACAACTGTTCAAAGACTCTGGCAGCTTGATTATTGGATGTTCTTTATCAGACTCCCTTTGAAGATCAGGGTCAAAGTTTCAAAATGTGGATATTGGAGATGGTGAATGCCTTGATAAAGCCACTGACATTTTCCACTGATGGCTCATAGATAATCGCTGCCAACTGTAATGGACAACAGACATATACAACAGACATATACAAGAGCTTTTAAGTAGATCACACCAATGTTACTTGGAGAAGTTACAGCAGACTATTTTCACAAAGTCTTTTTCCTATAACAGGATACTCTTATAGAATGATTACTGGCATGAATTTAGACTTCTCAGTCATCCTAAGAAGTAATACCTTGAGTTCAATTTTCCTGAATTAATATTTAGTGTCTTACTTATACTCTTCTTTCCTCTCAGGTGATGTACAAGGTCCATACAAGGGACGCAACAACAGCAACAATTTTGACCTGAACCGTAACTTCCCGGACCAGTTTTTTACCATCACAGAGCCCAGGCAGCCAGAGACGGTGGCTGTGATGAACTGGCTGAGACGCATCCCCTTCGTGCTGTCGGCCAACCTCCATGGAGGTAAAACCTAAGATCATCGTCTTTTTAAATTCATCCACCATTATTGAATCACGATCATGTTCTTTGGCAACGAACGCGATTCGCCCCATTGCTCACTAGTCGGCTGAAGCTATTCTCTCAATACTGGATTAATTTAAAAGATTCTGATGCCAATCACTGCTTTTTTAATGTTTTGTTCCTATATTCACTTATAAATATTTTTTTCTGAAGCCAAGTTTTAAACTACACTGTAGTCCTAAACAACAAACAAAGTATTTTTCTTTGTGAAATCCTGAGATGTGGAAACTTATTTACTGACCTCATTATCGGTCTGATCTGACTGATCCATCTTTTCAAACTCAGGTGCCCTGGTCGTGAACTACCCCTATGATGACAACAAAGATGGCGCCACGGCATACAGCAAGTCACCTGACGATAAGGTCTTTCAGCAGCTGTCCAAAGCCTACTCACAGGTAAAGACGTATGTTCTCTAAAACATGACTTTAAAAGATGACACAGGCTTTGTGAAAATTGCTACAACATTTTTGTGTGTGCGTGTGTGCGTGTGCATGTGCGCGTGTGTGTGTCGTGCAGGAGAACGCATTGATGCACAATGGGCACCCTTGTGAGGAGTACTTTGAGGATGGCATCACCAATGGCGCCAAATGGTACAATGTTCCCGGTACGTATGAAAGACTCTTGAAAGGTGCATGAAAGCACAGCTGCCCAGAGGGATTTCAGTATTGACAAGATGCTCAATTCATTATGTTGATTATGAAAAAACAGGTTTTTCAGTCAAGGAACCATTCACAAATTTTTTTGTGAATGGTTGGTTTATGGTTTAATGGTTTATATAACTTTACATTGATCCTTTTTGATTATTATTGATTCTTTAAACTGACCTCCTACAACCATGAAATACACATGTTACAAAAAGCAACAAATAATTAGTTTAGATGTTCTTCTTATAATTAAAACGAAGAAAACCAGAAGTGTCTTTCAAAATGGTGTCCAAAGTTAAGATAAGCAAATTAGCCCTTAAAGCAGTTACAGATGCAATTTGAATTAATTTCTAATGTTGAACACCCACAACTGCTTTTATAATGTGTGTCATTTGATCTGCAATTCATGTAATTTATGCAATTTTTAGAGTGAAAGACTTTTACTTCTTTACTTCTCAGGCGGCATGCAGGACTGGAACTATTTGAACAGCAACTGTTTTGAGGTCACCATTGAGCTGGGCTGCATCAAATACCCGTCGGCCAAGGACCTTCCCAAGTACTGGGAGCAAAACCGACGAGCCTTGCTCCAGTTCATACACCAGGTAAAGAAAATGCTTTATTTGCATTAAGAACTCAGGCTTACAGAATATTTTGTTTTACTTTTAAGATCTATTATCCTTCTCCTTCGGCCTTAAATGTATTTTAAGTCAGTCAGTTGAAATGTTACTTGTTTAGACTAGAAACACCTGTTTTACAGTTTTTTTTGTAGGATCAAACATTTAAATCAACATTGTATTGTGATATGTATCCTGGCCTCTGTATCATGATAACATATGGTATTGTGAGATCAAAGTGTGCATATGCCATATGTCCCATAGGTCCATAGAGGGGTCAGGGGCACCGTGATGGACATTAAGGACGGTACAGGAATCCCAAACGCCACCATCACCGTTGAGGGGATCGAGCACAACATCACCACAGACCAGACCGGAGACTACTGGAGGCTGCTCGTTCCCGGAACCTACAATCTCTTCGCCTCCGCCCGCGGGTACCTCTCAGAGCAGTTAGAAAATCGACTGTTTGTTGTTGTCTTGTCTCATGGTGTAAACCTCCATTAACACCGCCGTCTTTCAGATACGATCCCATGAGGATTTACGCCACCGTGCCACACGACGGAGCCGAGGTGGTGGACTTCAAACTGACCCGTACCCACTCTGAGCCCAAAGGCCAGGCTCCCAAGGGCCCCCCGGCCACTCAAGACCCTTCCGAGGAGGAGTTCCAGAGCTTCATCAAGGACCTGTCCCTGGGCCAGGGCCTGGAGCAGTTGGTCCTGAGCACGGCAACGGAGAACAGCTTCCGCTACCGACGCTACAAGGAGCTGGCCGAGTTCCTCAGAGGCCTCACGCTCAACTTCCCCGAGATCACCTCCCTCCGCGCGTACGACTACCAATCACTTGTCTTCGATTGTTAATTGTTGTTTTTAATATCACAATTTGAAGATTGATGTCTGTCTGCGCACTTGATTAGATTAGTTACATTTTTACATTAATCTGATAGTATTTATGTTAACTATTTAAATATATATATATTTTTTCTTTTGTTTGGTTGTGAAAGTTGATGAAGCAGTTCATTTTATTGTGCAGTCCAGGAATTTGCATTAATGTCCCTAAAAGTGAGATGGTTAGATGTATTCTAGTTTACACTTCCACCTCTCCCAAGATCTACAGAACATATTTTAAGGACTGGGAAAGTGGCCAGAGGCTTTCCTGAACTGTGGCTAAATTTAATTTGTTCAGGAAGTCCAGGCCGCATGCAGTTATAGTCACATGAGGATTTGTGTTCAATTTTGGCGTGAATAAAATGTCTTTTTTAAAATTTTTCTTTCTTTTATTAGTATTACTGCTTTATTTAGTCATTCTCTGTTGTCGTAGTTAAAAACAAATCCCACCCTCACATTATTGTTGTATTTCACTGACATCTAGTCTGAGCCAAAGTGTGGAGTTTCGGACCATCTGGGCTCTGGAAATCTCCAACAAACCAGAGGAGGCTGAACCATCCGAGCCCAAGATCCGATTTGTAGCGGGAATCCACGGAAACGCTCCGGTGGGAACCGAGCTGCTGCTGGAGTTTGCTGCCTTTCTGTGCATCAACTACGGCAAGAACCCAGCTATCACCAGGGTGAGGGCGTCTCGGAGGAACTAGAATGTGTTCACTTTAACAATCTGTAAATTCAAGGCTTGATAATATTGATAATATTTTGATTTGAGGTCGGGGAAATATATGCGTTGGTGTGTTATCAATAATGTTTTTGATATTCTCCCTCTCTCTTGGCTCCTCACCAGATTCTGGGCCTCCCTCCATGATTGCTTGATTTGAAATGCCTAATTCCCTCCCATACTAACTCCATAGGGAAACTGTGATATTTGATGGACAAGAGAGGCGGAGGACTGTAGAGCTGTTGCATTACTCAATACTTTGAATTTACCTGTTTAGTAGACCACTGTGTACTGTAGCAGCAAATAAGGTTCCGCACAAGTGTTAGTTTCTTTGAAAACAATCCCATTTACTAATGGTGAAATGGATTCACTCCGGTATGCCTATGGCTAACTGCTCCATTTCCTTTCCTTGCTAGTTGATCAATAAGACCCGGATCGTCATCTTGCCCTCCATCAACCCAGATGGAAGGGAGGTGGCCAAGGAGAGGCAGTGCACCTCCACCGTGGGCCTGACCAATGCTCACGGCAAGGACCTGGACACAGATTTTTTTGGTCAGTTGCTTGTTGAGCATAGAATTGTTCCTTTTTACCTCTGTGTTAAAGTAGTTTTAGGAGTAAAAGGCTTACAAAAACAACCCTTTCCTACTGTTTTGAGCCAATGCGTTTTCATTCTTCAGGCAACGCCTCACAGCGGGTGGTGGAGGCCCAGCCAGAGACCAGGGCAGTGATGGAGCTGATCCTGGAGAGGGGCTACACTCTGTCTGTGGCCTTGGATGGAGGCTCTCTCCTGGCCACCTATCCTTACGACAAACCTGTCCAGCCCGGTAACAACCTCAACAACCAAAGCAAATGGTTTCATTTCTGGGACTAAAGGTGTAATCAGTAGGATGTATCTGCAGACTATAAGCAAACTGAACAATGTTGACTGCAGTTAGCTGAAGCGTTGCTCACAAATTATCTCCACTTTTTAACGGCCACAGTTATTCTGCTTTTGCCTCGTCTGTTAATTGGAAAATAGATTGTTTCCATTTTTTCAGTATGGAACTTAACATTCAGTAAAAATGATGATCACTGAAAGTGTTTCATCTTTGCAGCTCGGCCATCATGTGACAACCGTGTCCAATCAGTGTGTTTGGTCCAGGTCTTTTTCTATTAAAATTTGGTACAGACGATGACCGAATGTTACTGTAGCTATAAAACCGAAAGTTGGCTTTCAAACTGATTAAGTGCACCCTTATTTTCTGTTTGGTCAGTTTGTAGAAGATAAATTACTGATTTCACTTTTAATCTACACTTCACCATCGCTCTATACTATAGGAGAAGAAAAATGAATTGCTGTGATGTTGTAGATAAACCTGCATGTCATTCATGCTGATCATTTAGAGAATGTTAAATAACAATCACATGGAGCAGGAAAATTAACTATAATGGTTAATAAAGGACCCTTATGAGTGGTAGCGTCATTGTTTGAATGTAGAGTCATTTTCTTTTTCTTTCTAGTGGAAAACGAGGGCACTCTGAAGTACTTAGCCAACGTGTACGCCAGCAAACATCCCAAGATGCACATGGGAGACACCGGCTGTCCAAGCAATGGGCAGAGTACGTATTAAGAGTACTACTAAAAGAGATTTGTGGCATAGAATGATAAAAAGTGTGGTAAGTGAATGTCTCTCCTTTTTCAGTGGGCAACATCCCAGACGGGGTTCTCAGGGCAGCAGAGAGACAAAGCCACATGGGGAGCATGAAGGTTGGTCTCGTCCCATATCTTTGATATAGATCCAAAATATTACTCCATCTTCATGATGAAATGGACAGTTACCAGTAAAGGTCACGATTTGTCAATGGATCAGCAGGTGACCTTCTGACATGGCCGAAGATCATAAACGCAGATCACATTAAATCTCTCCTGAAGCCATAAAATCTGCTTTGCTAATGATCTCGCAGGGTTGGAACAAGGGGCGTCTCACAGAAAATATATTAATGTGTAGAGCTCTGACAGAACAATTACTGATAATAATTCCTAAAGATGGCAGCACTTTGTGTTCATATTATAAAGGAAATCCACCAGTCGTGTCTTTAGATTCACGGTTCTCACGAACGTCTTTATCACATTCTTTGTGGAGCTCTGAATGGCAGATAGGTAGAAGCATCATTAAGTGGAAAAACATTTTCCACAGGGATGAACAACGACTCTGGCTTTTTCCGGGATGGTGCCTGGTTGGAAGGAGTTCTGTGTGTGTGACTTTATGTGTACTATTTCAGGATTTCAGTGTGGACTTTGGCCATTGTCCAGAGATCACTGTATACACTGGCTGCTGCCTGTTCCCTCCTGGGGATCAGCTGGCCACACTGTGGGCAGAGAACAAGAAGGCTCTTCTCAGCATGCTGGTGGAGGTAAAATATGACTCTCTAATGGAGCCTCTGGCACAACATGGGGAGTGCACAGACAGCCTGTTAATTATTATAGCCATCTCAAATAGTAAATGTTAATTTGCAATTACATGTCATATTTTTACGAGACCCATATTTTATCTAGGCCTAGACTGAATTTTTACCTTCAAAATAATATTTTTACATCCATAGAACATAATTAATAAAATTTCTAGTGTACAATTGTTGAAACTTGGAAGATGCATTAAGATGAAATTTCATCTAAACCATTTTCCTGAATGGTCAAACCATCGCACAGTAAATTAACGGGAGTAATTGTTCTTGGGATCATTTATCCTTCTAGGTCCACAAAGGAGTGCGGGGTGTGGTGAGGGACAAGAGTGGGAAGCCCATCGTGGGTGCCATGATCGTGCTGAACGGGGGAGTGAGGGTCTTCACCGCAGAGGGGGGATACTTCCACGCCCTGCTGGCGCCCGGCAGCCACAACATTGAAGCAGTGGCTGATGGATACCAGCAACAACGCCAAGAGGTATATAAAGTGTTTGGAAACTTAAGAGATTAAAATACTATTGAATATTATTTATGTGATAACCCCCCCAAAAAAAGCACATAAATTAAAAGAAAAACAATGCAGTTTGGTTGAGTCAGTATTTTTAATGCCACACATACTAAATATATACATAGTAACTGGTTTGTGCAACCTTGGGTTTTGAACCATTTGTACAAAAAGAAAATTTGTCACGTCTATGTTGATATATATGAAATATCAACATTGCTCCCTGGAGACTAATTGAAAACATGGCCAACATGTTATAATGTAGAGCCAGTGTCACGGTGGCTCCCCCTTCATGTCCACCTCTATATAGGGTGTGGACCGCAGCACGCAGAACCTCTCTCTGACCTCCACCTTTCCATCGGGCTGCTCCGTCATGTGCAGCGTTGGATAGGAAAGCTCCTGAAACAAGCCCTCCTTGATGGTGCGGCCCAGCTCCAGGCTGTAGGCCACGGCCTCCCCACACGGGGTGTAGAGCAGGGGGTCCACCACCGAGTGATATGTGTGCTGGTACTCGGGCACTGTGAAGCCGTGCATTATCAGGGGTCCCGGCTCCCCGGTTAAAACTTGTTCCCATGTGCTGTCGGCCTCGCGATCGGAAGTCGGATCCAGTTCAGGCAGCACCGCCGCGTTCCTGGTGCATCTCTCCACGAGTGCCTTCTGAAGCTCCTGCTCGCTCTGCGGCGGCACCAGCGCCACCTCACACGGCGCGGCCAACATGTCGGGCCTCTCCTTGATACAGTCCCCGTATTTCTTAGGACAACGAATACTCCGGCGCAGGCCATAGGGACGCATCGCATTTCTCTGTTAACGTGAGACGGGCAGGTCAAGCGCTTTCAGGACTTTCCTCATGATGTTGAGACCGTCAACGAATAAATAAATAGGAGCGGAGCACTTACAGTTTGACAACACTGTCTTTGTGGCTGTGAGGGTAATCGACATCACCATTTTCTTTTTTTACCTTCTAAACTTCATGGTTTGGAATACTGGTCGGCTGAGCGCCACTTTGTAGTTTTCTAATTTACACAGCACTTCACAAATCAACAATGAATACAGACTGGGCCTAAAGTTACAAAGTAAAAACAAAAATTGGATATTGTGATTTTCAGTCTACTGAAAAGTAATTCTAATTCTCAGCAACAGGACAGAGGGCTTGCTGCTGAGTCAATATAACTTCCTGCTGATCAGTGATCACTTTGCAGCTGCACCTGCAGTGATTGGGACTCAGTCAACGAGGAGATTGGCAGAGAAACCTTTGCAGGAAGCAGGAGAGATGTCTTTGGCTTTCGGATTTCTCTGAGTGATTTGAACAATTTTGTGAAGGTTTCAATTGCAATTTGCAATGCTGATTGGTCATTGATGCCTGGATTAGTTTGGTATAGAATAAGATAACACTTATAACAGCAACACTTTAATAAGTCATTTCAATTGTGTCATACAAATAAACAATACTACATGTTTTGAAAGGTGTTACATTGAGAGAGGTCTTTTTTTTTTTAACAGAATGCATCACCTTTGTGTGTGTTTAAAATAAAGCTTAGGGCCACTTAGGAGGGGAAATCCACTGTAAAAGGAATTAACATCCAATGTTAATAATAATAGTGATGGATGGTGACTCTCCTTTCAGATCCCTGTGTGTTTAGGTATTGAGGTGTACAGTTCAAAAACATACTGTGTGAACTGAGGCTGATGGTTGTGTTGGTGTTTATTCACAGGTGGTTGTTTCCTCTTATGAAGCTGCCAGCTCCATCATCATTGAGTTTGACATGGACAACAGCATCTTTGGCCTTCCCAGGGAATTTGTGGTGGCCACTGCAGGTGAGAGACTTGAATGAAATCTAGTAAAACATGTTGTTAAAAAAATCTTATTTATTTCAATATGATTTCCTATTTTATCATACAAGTTGGAAGTCAGCTAAACATAGCTACTGGGTTCTTCTTGTGAATTTATTTTAGTAATTTCTGGGGAGATTGGGCAGAAATCTGGCAGTGTAATTTTGGCAATGACAACTGTACTGTTTACGTAAATCACCCCGTGTAATCACAGTAGTTGCTTAAACCATCTGATTGGATTATGATTGGGATAAAGATAAGTGTGTGTGAACATTGCCCTTTCCTCTCTGCAGCGGCCTCCATGACGGCCCTCGTGGTGACAGCGTGCATCATCTGGTGCGTGTGCTCAGCGAAGTCCAACCGGCAGAAGGACGGCTTCCACCGTCTGCGGCAGCACCGGGACGACTACGAGGACGAGATCCGCCTCACCTCCATGGGCTCCAAGAAGTCCCTGCTGGCCCACGAGTTCCAGGATGAGAGCGAAAGCGAGGAGGAGACACTGTATGCCAACAAGCTCTGAGAACCCTTGAGTTTCCCCTGTTAGGCATTTCTTGCACTATTCTCTTGGTTTTTTTTTTGTTTATCCCCGGCCAATAAGAACACGTTGAACTGTCTTTATTTCAATGAGTGAAATTCCAAATGATCGACTATCAGCCATGCCAACACACTCTGAATAGTAGTGGATTCTAGTAACACAAGAAGAACCCTCCCCCCGCTCTGGGACTGTTCAGGTAAGTTGTACCATGCTCCGTATCGACAAGAGAGAGAGGGAGACTCCCAGGTACAAGAGCTGCACGGTGGCCACAATCCGTCCTAATCTCACAGCCTCTCCTACATCTTATCCGCCCAAGAGTGCTCTTTTACAGATCACTGTCTGACCCAGCCGATCGCTCCAAATAAACTTTTGCTTCACGGCTGGTGAGAGTGCATAGCTGCAGAAACCCTCTGCGAGACCCACGAGTTTCTATCAAACTGCATCGAAACGGCGGAAAGTAGTTAGTAATGGGGAAAGATTGTATTGTTATGAAAGTGATTTGAGCGTGTTAGCCTTTGGGATAGAGTCCAACACCGTGCCTTGGCTACTGAAATTCTACAGCTATCGGATGACAGTATCTTATTGATATAGATGGCAGCGACGTAGCAAAGGGAGAATACTTGTTGTCCGTGTTGTAACATCAGAAAGGACACGGCGCTACAACTCTGTCCGGCTGAAATCCAATGTCCCGCTGTTTGTGTGTACGGAGGATTGCAGGCTTGTCCGTTCAATTTTTTTATACCGAGTCAGAATTTTGGCCAAACTCAAACTGGATGAATATTTATATCATCAGGGAGAATCTCTGAATTATGTTGCAGAACTTGAAAACTATTTCTTAAGTAAGTGCAGGGTCCTCTATGCATCGTAATAACATGCACTAAAAGGAAGCAATGATTGTTCTTTATCTCATGCCCAGAAACGACAGCACTTGGAAAGAAGGATGAATCTTTGATGTTGAATCATTAAACGGAGAATGTATTTATCATCATTTGATTTTTTGACTTTAGAGCAGCTTTGTAGGTGGACGATTTGTAATTTTCATCAAATAGAACATTTATTTCTCATGTCTTATCTGTGATCATGAGTCCTCCATGGCAATGATTTGCAGCCATATCTATCAAATACCAGTTCAGAAAAACAAACTACTGTATAGGCCCACAAGACAATGTCCTCTGCTGCTCATATTATGATTTACATTAATATTTTGTCTCCCTCCAAACAAACACCCGGGGTTATAGAAATTGCACATTCACAATTGGTTTATTAGTGATAGAACACCAACTGAAAATGTTTTACAGAGGTTAGATTTTTGGGAATTCATTATTGCTATGCACATACTTGTAAGAAACACACAAAATCACAACAAAAACTTGTCTTTATGAGCTGAGCGTCAATACCTTTGAGAAGTTATTTTGTCATTCAGGTTGGGCCCCTTCCCCAAAATGTAACTGATAATCAGTGCAGCAAAATTTGGTAATTCACAAACAGAAAACAGAAAGTTTGATAATGTTTTTGTTTTTTAGTTTTCCTGGTGTGCGTCTGTGTGAGCGTCTGTGTTGAGTGTCAGGCGTGTGAGTGCGTTAGAAAGAAGGGTGGTGGTGGTGGTGTCAACTTTTATATGAAATGGAATCTGTTGTAAATATTGAGGCGTTTGCCAAATGTGAATCAGAAAATACAAGTGCAATTCAAAGTTAACCATGGCTCTACTGTATGCAGGAACATTTAATAAACCTTTGTATGTGTGGTCATTAAGATATCCTGAAATTGACACATACGTGACAAATAAAACACTTGTAAATTAAGTCCTGGCTTTTATTTGAGTTGCATAACACTGCTTAATTTTATATAAGCAGTGGAATTGGAAAATAACTAAATGTTGTGATCTTTTATTGTGGCTTGAATGTGGGACTGGGTGGAGTTTTCTTACACGACAGCCGGCTGGAGAACTCTGAAGAGCCAACCCTTAATATGGGATAAATATTTTAACAATATAATGTACTAAATATTTGAATGTTATGTATTTTTTCTCCAAAAATAAATTACAGAATTTGTTTCCGAACTCTGGCAAAATGCCATGATAAATTTGGATGTACAGCCTCCCGATACTCTGTTCTGCCATCTCAAGTGGACACATTGTAAAATATGATATTTAATTATTAGAACGCACAAGCTGCCTCCATCATGTGAATAGTACCACATATTTTCTCCACTGTCCCCATTCCCCGTTTCTCCAAACAAAACAAATAAAAACGGTGTTTTTATTTTAGGTGTATTTATTTTCCCCCGTTTCCTAATTGAACAAAACAAACAAACAAAAAAAGCCCTGTGCGTCCCGGCGTCACGCAAGCCATTGAAATAAACTATACGGGCCATTTAAAGTAACGGGGTCGTAAATGGTGAACATTTTTAAATATAATTAACTTTAAACAAACCATAGAGCAAACCCCCCCAATGCACCCTGGCGCCGCTGCGAGACGCCATTTATCCACACGTGTCCAACTCACACGTGACTTCTCCTTTCCTGCTGACGTCACTGGACAACAAAGATGGCGGGAGCAGGAAGCAGCAACTACTGGGAAGGTGAGGCGGCCACCCAAACGGACCCAGCCCGGGTGGAGTTAGCCGGCGGCGGTGCACGGGACTTACTAGCGTCGTGTCATTCAGGTGGCGGTTTGAGGGCGGACGGGGGGCGGACGGCAAGCTTTAGTCGTCTCTCCCCGTGTCTCCGTAACTGCTCGGTTAGCTTAGCTCAGAGCAGGCTAACGTTTTGTCAGGGCTGAGCTGCTTAGCTCTGTAGTAGAGAGCTGCCCGGCACCAGCGACAGCAGACAACGGGCATTTTAATGATGTAGGGTCGTGGTGTTGTCGTGGATGTCGCACAGCTCGGGTCTAACGGTTCAATGTGGTCTGAAGCAGTGGATGACAAGTTTAACATGTGACACATACTGTATGTTTTCCATCACATTCAGCTCCATTCAGCAGTAAAGGTTGGATTCTGACATCAACGGAATAGAATTTGTTATAATAAAATATAAAATAGAACACTTGGTAGAATCGTCCATAACCCGCCCTGTTGTTTACCTAGTTCTTACCTCTGCCCTGTATCATATATGTTGTGTTTAAAAACACATGGGCCAATAAGGACAGAGGACATTTCTTCTTCCCTCCCTTCATTCTTCTATCCTTTTTCTCCTTCCATCCTTCCTTCATTTCTTGTTCCCTCCTTCCTTCCCTCCTTCCATCCTGCAGTGCCCGTTCAAAACATGCCTGTTCGGAACGGGCCAATAAGGACAGAGGACCTTTCTTCCTCCCTCCCTTCCTTCATTCTTCTATCCTTTCTCTCCTTCCTCCCTCCCTCCCTTCATTCTTCTATCCTTTCTCTCCTTCCGTGCTCCCTCCCATCCTTCCTTCCTTCTTCCATCCTTCCTCACTCCCCCCTTCTTCCTTTGCTCCTCCCTTTCTTTCTTCATTGGTTTCCGGAT
>OMKR01063531.1:0-11738 GCA_900302355.1 Cyttopsis rosea
CCTCTCTCTCTCTCTCTCCCTCCCTCTCTCTCTCTACCACCGTGTTTCATGCTGTTGACGCTGTTTCTAGGACGTGGCTGAATGCACCGGACCCCAGAGCGCCCTGACGGACACCAACTCCAGGGTGAAAGAGAGGTTCCACAGCGTCAGACTGAGGATTCAGGTTAGATCTCGGGATGCGATGGAACTCTCTCGCTCTCCGGTTCTCAACGGGCATTTTATGATGGTGTGTCGTGTCAGGATCTGGAGCAAATGGCGATGGAGCAGGACAAGGAGTCGGACAAGCTGGCCCTCCTCAGCCAGGTGGAGGGACACCGCAAACAGATGCTCAGGTGGGGCCCTCGGTGTCACGTTGACCCTAACCGCCAAATACAGGGATTCGCAACGGAAGTGGTGACGTAACACATTGAAATTTCTACTTAAAGGTACAATGTGTAACTTTTCCGCATTAAAATCTCTAAAAACGACCCGACCTATGTTATTTATTTTGTTGAGTTGTGTGCTTTGCATTATCCCAAATGTTTCCAACTATTTTCAAACCCGGAGAAATCCGTCGTTTTAACACAGGTAACGGACCGTTTTGCGAGGTCGCCTGTCAATGGCGTCTGTCCTGTCGATGGCGTCGTATCCCCCTTTACCCCCGGATTGGCCTTTGGATCGTACGTCGCCGTCGTATTGGACAGGTCCATCTACGTACGTGGAGTGGAAAACTTCTACTCCACGTGGATCATAAACCCTTGAATATAAACACGACTCATTGAAATTGGCTGAGAAACTAAACGTTATAGTGCTTTTTACCCAGAAACACCGCAGCGCCCCCGTTAACTTGTATTTGTTTACAGGCCGGTCTGGCCGTTCCGATATGGCGACGACGTTGACGTAAAGCAGCGACGGGCCGAAGCAGTCAATGCGGCGTCTATGAGCTAACGTTTGCAAGCCACTGTATTGTACTATTGTTCGTATTGCTCTACTATTACTCTACTAAGTATTGTTTGATGGAGCGCGATTATTTATTGCCGTTTGCTGCGCGTTCTGTCGCCAAACGTGCCACACCATCGGCATGGTGCAGTGAAGACAACAACTCCCATGATCCCACGCTACGACTGCGTCATCAAACTCCGCCGTCTTTTGTTATTGTTTTGATTGAGAGACTCCTAGCGGCAGAAATTACATATTGTACCAAAAGTAAATACGTACTTACTTTTAATTGTTCTTAAAGCATTAAAAGTACATATCCTGATTACAATTTCCACAAAATTGTATAGATGATGGCATCGTACTTTTTTTCAATTAAATGAATGTGAATTAGAAATGTAGTAGAGTAGATATTTGCTTTGAAATGTAATCGGCGAAAATTCAAAAGTCTCAAACGGAATATGCTTGACTTGGAAAATGTACTTGAGTACAGCAACACTACTTACTTTCCACCACTGCGTACCGTCCACCTATCTAAAGTTTTATGTATGTCTCAAAGCAATTTTGATCTGTCCTTGGTCACGCAGTAACCAGACAGCGTGGAGGAAGGCGAACCTGGCCAGCAAGCTGTCCATCGACACCCTGGAAAAGGAGGCTCTTCTGAAGGGGGGAGACGCTATGAGACAAAGGTGAGATGATGGTGTGGCCCACCCACCCTTTAGTCTCCTATGTCATGTCATATGGGACATGACATGACCATGACTATTATCTAGTCCAGATAATCTCTAAATGCCGTAAAAGTAAATATTCGCTTCCTAGACACACCCAATAACGGTGCGTTTATGGGTGATTCCGCGATTAGGGTGCCATTTAGCCCCTGTAACTCTGTAACTCATTTTCAACATTGAATCTAAGAAAACCTGCATTTAACCATTCAAAAATTGTGTCATATCATATCCCCACACCGAAGATGGCTTAAATGAGTAACAGGGTTGAGGTTTTTAGCATAGAATTAGCAAATATACAAAATGTGGCTAACTAGCATTTGTGCTAATGGTGTGAGGACAATAAGGACATTCTAATGATTTACCTAAAATTTATTTTAACAAAATATATAAATAAATTTCAAGCTATGGTTTTGATAACAGGGTTGTACTTTGAGAGTGAACTTCTCACGAATCAGAGAACTTACTTTACTTCTTCCCACGGCCTTCAGGGAATACAGATGGGACTTGTGGAATATTCCAAATATTTCATAGGAGTGAATGTGTTCAGGTAACAGGGTTGAGTGAATATTGTGGGATACAACGAAAATGTACATTTTTCATTATCTATAATGAATGACTCACAAAAAAATATGTTTTACGCATGAGATCTGAAACGGATTCACACATTAATGCAAAAATTATTCGATTTTTGAAGGATTTTAATGATTATATTTCAAGGTAAAGTTTAGTTATAGTGGGTTGGGACAGGCCAAAATGTTGTTTTGTAAGTGTTGGTGATAGTTTTTATTAATGTTTTAAGCTGTTCTGAAACCTACATGTAAGTTGTTGTATAGGACACTTTACTTAAGTATAACAACTATTTTACCTTTACTTTACATGCATAATTGTAAATTTCAATCAATATCAGTTGGATGCAAATGGCACCCCAATTGTGGAATCACCTGTATATCTGTTACCTCCCTATCCATCTAGTCGTATTGCTATCCGTCCTGCAGGAAGATGACCAAAGAAGACCTCGCTCAGACGTCCAGCGACATCACAGAGAGTCTGATGAGCATCAGCCGCATGATGGCGCAGCAGGTGCAACAGAGCGAGGAAACCATGACTTCACTGGGTGCGTTTCCGTCCCGTTTCTGAGAAGAATCGCTCAAGTCATGTGGGGGGCGGGGGGGACAAAAACCACCAAGTGAATTGAAATAAAATGTCTTTGGAACGCAAATAGAAAATGCGTCGGGGACGGCGAAGGAAAGGCTTTGTCGAACCGATGTGTTGAAGGGAGTCTCTCCTGTTGTTGTTGTTGTTGTTGTGCTTGGTCGCAGCCACTTCCTCGAGGACCGTCCAAGAGACCAACGAGGAGTTCAAGGCCATGACGGGGACCATCCAGCTGGGGAGGAAGCTCATCACCAAGTACAACCGCCGGGAGCTCACCGACAAGCTGCTCATCTTTTTGGCTGTGGCCCTCTTCCTTTCCACCGTCCTCTACATTTTAAAGAAAAGACTTTTCCCTTTCCTGTGAAGCAGGTAACGTTTGGGCGGCTCTGCAATAATTCCCATTAACCGCGCTGTCTGAAATCCCAATAAATCTTAAAGATAGGGCGGGTCACGTTTCAAACTTATAGGTTGTAGTAATAATCGGAACCCTCTTTAGTATAATTATCTGTTATTGTAGCAGCATAATATAGAACAGGCGATGCAAATTGAATTGACTATTTGGAGGGAAAAGAAACTTTAAAATAATTTATTGGTATTTGAACATCCAAATACTATTACTACATATACCGTAAAAATAGAATGTTTTGCCTATATTGCTGAGCCCTACTTTTAACAGATGACTCACTGTGCTCAGGTGTCCTGTTAACTGCACAGTACTCTATAGTATCAAAATGAACCAATCACACGTGTTACCTTTAACGTCCCAGTGCAGCGTTTCCATTACGGTTCAGTATTTTACGCCAGAAGTGATCGAGGTTCGAGGGATGACTGAACATGTTTTTAGCTCATTTAGATTTTTTTTAGTTATTAGTGTGACAGTAATGCTGTGCATTGCATTTTGCTCACAAAAGATAGATGGCTAAGTCTTGTTTATTTCTTCTGTATCCACATCCACATCTTAACCCTTTTTTTGTAACATCAACGATGGCTTTTGAGCACATAAACTTGTGAAACATAGAAACTGGGCCCTGGTCTTCATACTGCGATCTGATATACTGTCTCAGTTCCCTCCAGGGGAGACGTTCCAAGGACCTTCTTTCCAGTTAGTCTAGTATTCTATGTTAAATTAAATTAAATCAAATTGTATTTTAGGATGTATCATCTTAAGACTGAAAAAATCTTATTGCAGGTGAAATAAATCTTGGATATTTAAAGACAAAATTGGTATGCGAGGGAGTTCATTTGATTTATGTCTGTCTATACATATATATAGCACAATATTTACTTTCTTCTCACCTGATCTAACATGTAAATAATTTCCATGGGCTGAAACAATATTAGCTTTTACTGTTATTAAAATGTAATTTATTGTACCAATCGCAGCGAGTTGATTCTGTTTTGGGGAATCACCAGTATGGATTTATTGGGGTTATTTTTCTCATGCAACAATCAGCTCAAAAGTCTGCCTGTTATTAAACGCTGTGTTTGTGCACGGAATCATCTGTTGGCGACTGTATTATTTCATATTGAACTGAGAAGAGACTCGCGCTCTCCCAACTCTGTTTTAGAGAAGCTTTGGCAGTAATCACATTGGTAGCGACAGAGAAGCATGCGTCCCTGCCTTTCTTCAGATAAGACCCGGAACAGCAGATTATTCCGACTCGCCTCCCTCTCCCTCGTCAGCACGGAGGGGGAGTAGTATTTTTAGGTTTGTGTGACTTGTTATCGGACGTTGCCTTTTCAACACCGTGGAGGAGTGGGTGGCAAAAGTGCCACAATGACCTTCCCCCATTTTGGAATGATAAATCTATGTACAATTTATTTTTATAATCAATAAATACAAATCCATGTTTAGTTTATTGGTGTATGGAGCTGTCTCCTATTTGTGAATTGTGCTGGAGCGTGTCCACACGAGCATGTGTCTTTGTTCTCTTCACATACTTCTAACCGACCTGAGAGATGCATAAGCAGCTCTTACTCATTTAAAGTGGTGGCAATTGGACATCGCCAGCTCCGAGCCTGTCCGTATAGCTGCACACTTATTTGCTCTCCGTGTTGAGCAAATTGAACTATTCTGGTGTTTAGTGCTTCGATGGGGTCAAACAACGGCCCATAGCCATATCTAGATGAGGAGAGGATTCGGGCCTTTGGATGCACAATTCATGCACACACATTATTGATTTAGGCTGATCTGGGCCGTTCAGACCCGCATAATGAAATATGTCTTCATTTTCTATCCTTTCATCCCTCTGCTCTGATTTGGAGTGCAAACACTTTGGCATTTTTAAAAGAGCCTTTAACACTTCACCAGAATGGTGAGTTTTTGAAATTGCAAAAGTGAAACTGAGGAAGGAACATGCTATTATAGTTTTCCATATTCGTGGGAAAGAAAATGATTTCTTTCAAGGGCTTTAAAACAGCTCGTTTGTGCACAATTGTACTAGTTTGAGATCATTCTCGTTTACAACTGTTATTTTGATGATTCAGGCGGCACTTCTCAGCGATCAGTCAATGCATTTAATTTTTTTTACAGGCGTTACAAACCCGGACATGTTTCACACGCATTTAATACTTACAGTCCCTGTTTTGCTGGATTTTCAAAAGCTTTTACATGATTATTTGTAGTCCACGCATAGAGCTGTCTCTGCTGAAATTGACTCAGGTAAATGTCCCTGCAGGCAGTAAAATGTGTAAACTAAACAGTCTTTTAGCCCCGTTTAAGCATGAGGAAGTTGGCTAATGGCCACTTCAACAATTTAACATGACATTAACCATATGAGATGTTCCACGGGGTTATTCTTCATACTTTGAGATCCATCAACAATGCCTTCCTTATTTTATTAGAAAAATAACATTGCTGCAATTAAACACAATTCACAAAATGTGAACAGTTTTTAAGTTTGCAAACTTTTAAATTGAAACACATCAACTGTCATGAGAGATGATGACAAAATCAATGATCGAGTATGATGTCAGCAAGCCTTCGGGGTGTAATCATTATGCATGAATAATAATTACATGTAATGTAATTATTATTGTTATTATCATTGTTGTTATTATTGTTATTTCATCGTGGGCTTAGATAATGTGTATAGTCCGTTCACTTGGCTAAATTAATTAGAATTGATATCGAAGTTATAAAGATGAAATTAGTAAGAAATTAGTGAAACAGTTTGGCTGGCTTTTTTCTTTTTTTTTTAATGGTTAATTATCTTTTAAAAATTAAAAACCCAAAAAGTGGACTTTTTCTTGCCCGTCCGTCGTTTTTTAGAAAAATCACATCATCGCCATAGGCCTAAATATTCAGCAATAACCCCTAAAATACGTAATAATATACATAATATTAATTTGATCGTTTTTTCGCTAAAATACAATTACATGACCTGTTTCTTCAGCAATTAAAATAAAATTGAAATATATTTAACATAACAAAGCAAAAAAAATAAAAATAATAATTTCCCCCTTAATACAATGAAAACATGGAGGGAAAAAGGAGAAACAAACGCATGCTGTGGGAAAGTCTACGTCTGCCTTCTGCTTCACCACGTCCTGATGCTGTGCAGCGAGGACACCCCGCTGGAGGAGAACGTGTTCTGGCCGCTATTCAGCTCCCCGACCCCAAAATTCAGATAGTTCCCGTTGTTGGAGGATCCCTGGATAGTTTGCATCGTGGCTGGTGAATAGCTGCAGCCAGAGCCGGGGTAGTTACTGAAAGCCGGGTAGTTGCTGTAGCCGAAATGGTTGAGGCCCATATTGTACGGCGCGTTGTAGGTGGCGGGGTCCGCCAGGCACGATTTCCCATCGCGCACCAGCACGGGGACCGAGATCCGTCTCGGGGGCGGCAGGCCCACCATCTCCAGGCTCTGGTCCTGCCTCTGGCGCTTGCACTTGTACCTCCGGTTCTGGAACCAGATCTTGACCTGGGTCGGGCTGAGCTTCAGCAGGGCCGCCAGGTGGTCCCTCTCCGGGGCGGACAGGTACCGCTGCTGCTTGAACCTCCGCTCCAGCTCCAAGACCTGCGCCTGGGAGAACAGCACCCGGGGCTTCCTGCGTCTCCGCGCCTTGGGCTGGCCCGGGTCCTCCGCAGCCTGCACGGGCGGAGGAGGGAGATCTGAAGGGGGAAACCCACCTTATTACTTTGTCAGAATCTTGATCCGCCAAGTGCACGGTGCACAAGTAGTTTGTCGCTCAACATGTAGGAAATATAAATATGTAAACACAAATGAGATTAATGCAATGGAATTGAAGTGTGTATACAGACACACAAACAAGATTACCAATATACCAACGACAATGTTATGTTTGTTAAATTTAAAATATACGTTTGATGACATAAGATGTGTGCAATGGCATCGCTCAGTAAGCTTGTAATATAAATTTACATGCATGAATGAATAAATAATCATTCTATAATAATAACAGAAATATGAATCGAACAGAAAATTCTGGCAAGTTTTTTTCGTTTATAAAGTATGCGAAAAAAGTTTATCTGAAAAACTAAACAAAAACAAAACAGATTTGTGGTGATAATCAGATTCATAAACTCAATTTAGTAAAAAAAAAAAAAAAAAAAAGAAAAGTAAACCAGTGAAAATGCCTCCGTTTTAGCCTTTATTTTGCACGCCTGTTACATTGTATTTAATTAAGTATTAATAATGAATGTATTCCAATCAAACAAAATAACGGCCTATTTATTATTATTATTATTATTATTATTATTATTATAACATTATTATAAACTCACCTTCTCTGTGTTTCCCCTCAAAGTAGTTTGATTTCGCATTCTTATCTGTGTCAATTTCTTTTAACGACTTCCCATAAAAGGATGGTGCAAAACCTCTGCTGGCCTTGGATTCCTGGAGGTCTTCTCCGAACATCAGAGCTCCGGCCTCCAGGAGAGGCTCCTTGAAGCGGGCCAGCATGCAGGATGAGGTCTGGAGGCCCAGAGAAGCAGCCATGTCCCCATGACTCTGCTCCAGGTTCAAGATATCCTTCACAGAAAAGGGAGTGGACATGCCAGGGCTGGGAAACATAGCCAAGACCCAGGGAAAAAAAAACACCCTGTTAACCTGTCACATGGAAACGACAGAGCACGTCTGCAAAGTAAACTCTCCCCTTTCTTGCAGGATTTACTGAGCTCAAGTGCTGTAGGCTGGGTTTGTTCCACCGGCGTGATCCTGAGTGGAGTGTGCGTTTTGAAAGTCAACTTTGTGTCTCCTGACTTTTCCCCCTGGCCTTCCTGGCACGGTGACGCAGAGAGGGATGGGGAAGGGAGAGCAACCGTGCTGATGGCGTCACATGATGTCTGCCAAATACACTTTTCATTACAGAGCAATTAAGACGTATAAGCCATTTATTAAGGGGAGGGCGCACAATGGTTTGTGCAACGGAATTGATTTATCTGCTACTTGTTGCAAATATTATTATTATTATTATTATTATTATTGTTGTTGTTATTATTGTTATTAATATCAACAATAATAATAATACTTATTATTATTATTATTGTTATTGTTATTAATATCAACAATAATAATAATAATAATACTTATTATTATTATTGTTATTAATATCAACAATAATAATAATACTTATTATTATCATTATTATTATTATATTATCATAATAACCTTATTTATATTGCACCTATCAAAACAGAGGTTACAAAGTGCTTCACAAATTGTTGGCAAGACAAGGGTAAAACACAATTTTGTGAAATAAATAAAGTAATTAAAACCAACTGCAGCCGGTTGAGAACATTTAAGAAGACATATTACCACTTGACATCCCACCATACCACTAACATGCCACTTCACCACTAACTAACTGCACTAATCTGTTGACTTAGTTAGTTGATCTACAAGGGGCCAAGACTGCCAAGGGATGAGTTTTCTGGTTTGTTTATTTGTTTATTTGTTTGTGTGAGTTAGAGAGATGGAGAGACAGAGAGATGTCGAGGGAGAAAGAAACGCACTGTATTTCTCCAATCATGAATCTATTCATATTTCTATTTCTATTCTATATTTTATATTAGTTTAAGTGGGATTTTTACACTTTTCTGTCTGTTTAGTTGATATTCACTTTTTATACTTATATTCTTCACTTTTTATTTTCCACGTGCTTTGGCAATATCAATAATGGCAATAAAGCCCTTTGAATTGAATTGATTTGCGAGAGGGAGAGAGAGCGCGTGCGTGCGTGCGTGCGTGCGTGCTGGTATCAGGGGGCCTAATAGTTAAAACGATCCACGGGAAATGGACTAGACGAGCGGCGGTGGGAGAAGGGAGACACGGGTGGGTCTCTCTGGACAGGAACCTGAAACCAGCAGCAACACATTCTGCCTGTGTCTGCCTCCGAGAGACCCTGGTGCCACTGGCAGCTTATCAGGACGTGATAACGGATGACAACAAACCTGCTCCCCACCCACGCTGCAGGCCACGGACCCTAAGTTACACACACAGTGACTTTCATTTATTTAATTTAAAAAAATGTTATTTATTTATTTATTTATTTATTTATTTATTTATGTCTGTTTATTAATTTTTATTTTTTATTATTTTTTATTAAATCGATTGTTTTTAATCGATTTATTTATTTCATTTATTTATTCGTTTATTTATTCAATCATTCATTCATATATTTTTTTAATTGTGAAAAAAAAATGTTTTAAAGCTGCCTAATAGTTCTGCCTTCATTTAATAACATATCATTATATTGAAAAAAATTCTAAATTGCTTTTATTACAGGGCCCCTGTGCCAAATGTTCAACCCAGTTGGTTGGATAGTTGGAAAATACTTAATCCCCAATTATTTCCAATTCCCCCCACTGTATAGAACCCCTCTATTTTCTATTTAATGCCCGTGGGAGACGGTCGCGGGAGGGGAGACAGACAGCGTTATCTCCGTGTTTTATCTCCGGCGCAGCCACGGGGTAAATGGGTCCCCTGTCTCCACTCAGCTGTGGTGGTGTTTATAGTTTTTAAAGACTATTTGCGCGCCCTGCGAGCTGACAAATGGCCGTGAAGTCTTTTAGGCCGAGTGAGCGTCAACAGTGGGTCTCTCGCTCCAATAATTGGTGAAATAAAGTAAACGAATACGGCGAGAAGCGCAAGGAGCTGTGATTGATTCATTTCCCATCGCTGCACATAAAGGACGTGGTAAGGTTGGTCCAGTGGCGCGGTGTAATAATATTTACAGTTGAGTTATTACATGTAATAACGCACCGCAATTAAAAGGAAGGAATGACCCTAATCTGAATTGCACTTGAGGCCAAATATCAAAGTCTTTACAGGGTAAAGTGTAAATTGGAGATGACAGGTCTGGCAGCATGTGTTCCACGTCCCTAATGCTCCGGGCTGCACGGGGGCCTTGTGGCCCTCTGACCTCTCTCTGCAGCCCGTCTTCAGCTCAGATAAAGACACAGATAAGGCTGCTTAAAAACTTCCGCTACACGGCTGTAGATATTCCGAGGCGCTCGTGCGTGTGTGTGTAGTGTGTGTGTGTGTGTGTGTGTGTGTGTGACATTTTTGGCTGTTTCTTTAGACGCCTCTGAAATGGGCCGGCATTCACTATCCTAAAGGGCCCTGGGTGGTTAAGATCCATTAACTCGTTGGTAATTGGGCTGATTTAGATAGAGCTGCCTAGTGAGGGATTAGTTTAAAAAAGATAATAAAAGAAAACAAAAATGCACTGTTACACTAACACTGATCGGTCCTGCAAATGATTTGACACCAAATTTTTGCTTAATTCCTCTTTCTTTAATTGAATTTCTTCTTTGTTTTATTAACGCATCTTACATGTATGGCCATGTATAATGTGATTAATACAGTGTAATGCAGGTTCATCTAAATGCTCTAGAGCACCCGCATAGTTGAGAATGGACTTCAAATATATAGTGTTACTGTTCACTGTTCTGTACAGTGCTCTGTCACTGGGCCAGATCCTCAGCTACATTTTACAGCAAATTTAAAGAAATGGAAAGAAAATGGGAAAAAGAAATAATATATTACACTATTTGGTTTGGGATCTGGAACAGATTTGCGTCACTGCTCAGCCAAACATGAGCCCACGTTGTGAATTGAAACCTCCACCTGTTTCTCTCTCTGTTTCCCACTGTCCTACTGTTTTCCCTCGTGGATTTATCCTCGTGAATTCAGGGGCTGACACGGTCCACTTAGCTCTGGGTCCAAGGCCAGGCCGTGGAAACTGTGCCCCCATCACGCCATGGCTGCTGCCAAATTAGTAACTGCGGATGAAGATTCCCGGACTGCTCCTGCTATTAATGTAAATACATGGTGTGGTTTGGTAAATCAACCTTTTGTCTGTCTGTTGAGTCTACTGGGTCTAAGGATTTATAGAATACACACTGTACTATACTCATTTCTACACAAGACTCCCACCATGTGGACAGAAGTGGGAACACATCCCAAACCATGCTTTGAACTGCAGTTCAGTTAATGGCCACTAGATGCTGCTCCCAAAACCCTCAGAATCAATGGAAAAAGAAGAAACTTCTCAATATATATATATATATTTTTTTTTAATAAATATACATAGAAATATATATGAATTGACTTCTAATAGGTGTCTGGGTTGTGATTTAGAAAACGATTGTTCCATTGAGAGAATATCTGGGGACGTGGTTGCCTTGATGGACGGGTCTTTTGTCTTCGTCCAGCTGCCCAAAATAAGAAAGTTCTGTCTCCATTTCCAGCCAAGATGGCGGTGAGTGTAAAGCCAAACTCGAGGCATCAAAACGTCTCTTCAGAAACTAACAGCTGACATCACCGACGCTATATTCATATTTTATTCTCCTTTGCTCTGAGGTTTTCGGCTAATCGCGAAACTAGCCATCTGTCGACCGGAAGCGATCACTTCCTTGTTGCTGAGGTGAACAAGGTGCAACACAGCTTATAGTTACTTCCTCCACAGTGACAGAGTCGG
>OMKR01063535.1:5441-18417 GCA_900302355.1 Cyttopsis rosea
GGGGGGGCATCCAGCAGGGCACCCGGCCTGGAGGTGGGACGGGGAGCTGGGGGGCTCCGCTGCCATCCACCAGGAAGACCTCTGGATGTGGATACCTCCGGTCATAGCTCATGACACCGATCTGAGATGGAGTGCAGACTGTGAGTGTGTGCGTGTGTGTGTGCGCGCATGTGTGTTCACATGGAGGTGTGTGTCTATCTAAGCATCCTTTACTCACGCTCTTTTCTCAAGGTACAAGAATACAGTTTCCACCCGCCCTCCCCCTACACACAGACACACTGTGATAAGTTCACATCCATTACATCATTTAGTCTTCCATTGATTCCATCACAAAACATTTATAATCACTTTATACTTCATAGGGTTACCATAGGGATTATAACATAGTATAGTGTTTGCATACTGTGATATTTCAATCGGATATAATATGGTACTTAAAATCCTGGTACTTTTTACTTAATATCTGAGCATCGTATTTTATATTATATGGGTATATGGGTATATGGGTATATATAGGTTTTGGACATAAAAACATTAATTTGGCTTAGGTAGACAGGAGACAGAGATGAAGGCAGGAAGCAGGAGGACATCGGAGGAAATTGTAGTCTTCCAGTGACCCTCCCTCTCCAACCACAAGCAGAATTCATCGACATCGCCACTGTCAGCAAAATAAATGACCTTTTCACAGTTTCCAAGAAAGGAAAGGTACTAAAATGATGTCACAATCAATTTGCATGCAACGCACGTGACCATGTGGTCAAATAAACGTGCTTTCATGAAAGGCTTGTGGATTTCCTTTTGCAACCGTAAAAGAGATATTATGTAGGTTGGATTACATATGCCAACACTGTCACATGCTTGCCTTTCATATGTGTTTGTATGGTCCTTAAGACCCGTGGATAGACATCAAAATAACCTTAACCTTAAAAATAACAGAGCAGACACAACATCTTACATTTAGTTTGACATAGATCCCCCTCATATCCTCTCACTCATTTTGGGGGCGGACCCTCGAGATTTCTGGCTCCACCATTTGGTAAATAACTGTTCAACAATTGATCTTTTAACAAATTCAATGAATCGTTTGGCAATCATTTGTTTTTGATGATGGACACCCAACCTAGTGATCGGTCTAAAGGGTATCAGAGGGTAAAATCTGGTCCTTTTTAGGACCTTTTTAAGACATATTTGAACAAAATGTAAGACTCTCTATTGTTCAATAATGTATTCCAGGTAATTAATGGGATAAATGTAACCAGTACTTTTAATCACACAACTTCAGACAGGTAAGTATGAGGATTTTCTTGGATTTCTCCAACGAGATCAATACAAACACATTTCAGACTGGCATGTTAAAACAAGTAAGAAAGCTTGCAGAATTTATTAAACGTGCTTCCCCCAGTTTATCCACTGCTAATAAGGTTAAAGAAAACACGGATAACTGGATGAGCAACAACATGGGTATTTTAAAATGTCACTATTAGACTATGTGAACCGATCTTATTCCTGCAGGCTTCCCCTTTGAGAGCGGGACCTTCGATATGGCGGTAAAATGGGCACGCACCTGGTATAGACACAGGTTCAGAGACACCACCATTCCACAGGCACAACAGCTACTGAATCCTGATGCTCCTGATCCCTCCTCAGCACCTCCCAGTCCCCCAAATCAAAAATGGCTGGAAGGGGTGGTTATGCCAGCATAAGCAACACTGTCTTCCAAGCTATACCGCCATTGGAATGCAAAAAATTGGGCATATGCAGGAACCCAAATTCTGGAAACCCATTACACAGAGATAATCTCAGAACTCACAACAGAACTAATGGGACTCCTCCTTGAGGACTGGGAGAGGCCTTGGCAGATAGCTCTAAAATGGGCCAAAACCAGGACCACAATCTCAAAAACAAAACTCAAGGCTTCAATGGAACTACAATCCCTAGAACACAAACAACAGACAGATAATGTTAGACAGTCTAGGCCACAAAGGGGAACCCCTCCAACTCTCGAGGGAAACCCTAGAAGCTATAGGGAGAGGAGAAGGGGACGCTTGATGTCCCCCACATCCTCCAGGGAAAGATCAAGTTCAATCATCCCACATCAAAGCAGCGGGATACCCGCACAGTCACCTAGAGTCTTCAGGGGTAGATCCGTGATGATCATCCCACGAACGGCTACATCCCCCAGGGAAAGATCGGTCCCGATCTCCCCACATTCAAACAGCAGGACACCCGCACAATCACTAAGGGTCCCCAGGTGTAGATCGATTACAATTACCCCATGACCAACCAGCAGCCCCCACAACCCGACCCAATCCCAACAGATTCAAGGGAGTCCTTTGTCCATCAATAGGACTCCCCAAATTACACCAGAAACCATGGGTTTCCAGGGTAGAACCAGCCCCGACCACACCACAATCAACCTACAATCCGACTCAATCCTACAGGAGACCTGGGGCCGTCAACAGGACCCTCTCGTGTGGGTCCTTCTCCATCGAAGAAGACCTGGGGCACCACTCACCAAGAGAAGAACAGAGCAAGACAAAACGGGCCATGACGTTCCAACACCATGACCAACAACAACATACACAAGGATGGGGAAATACCAGGACACTCAGTAACTACCCCCATAGAAGACAGCCTCCTCACCAGACATAAACACCAAGGCGAACAAAACAAAAACTGGAAGCTCAAACCGGAAAGACCAATCCTAATCCCGGGAGATTCCAAAATCTGTCAATTACCTGAAATATTCCACTCAGAAATTCAAATGGATAGCTATCCAGGGGCAAGTTTGACCCATGCCACACACCTCCTCAAATACAACACACCAATGGCGCCATCAGTGAGCGAAGTCATCCTTTCCTTTGGACTTAATGACAAACACCGAGCAAACAGAGAAGGGGTGACCAAATTGATGAGTTAACTATGGAAGGTCGCCACAGCCACCTCCCCAAACGGCATAATACGGATCCCAATTATTCAATATTCTGAAAAGCTTTCATTGATTTAATCAACCAACTAACCCCAAACCCCATCTCAAGGTTACTGCCACAGTAGGGGACATGATTAGCGAAGGGACACTACTTTCCATATGTGTGTACCTGTGCCGAAACGAGTGGCGATTGCTTTGAGGAAGGTGGCAACAACATCAGAGTACCGCAGCATCTCCCTCTTGCTTGGAGTGGGCATAACAACGTTGTGGGTATGTGAGAGTGAATTCTGTGCTGCAGTGAATGAATTGCTCCTCACCGATTTTGTGCGCTTTCCGGATGAGGCAAAATTTGCTGAGATGGCGCAGTATTTCGAGAGAGGTGGGGGTAAAACATGGGATACTACCTACTTGGAGATGCAGGAGGTGCATATCCTCGACAGCCATGGCTCCTCAAACCATTTGCAGATGCTGGACGTCTGACAGCAGAACAACAAACCTTCAACTACAAAATCAGCAAGGCAAGGTGTGTGGTGGAGAGAGGGTGTGTGGGGGACTGAACGTATTTGTAAAATCCATACTATTTACTGTACATTCATACTTACATACTGTATTACATAATACATACTAGAATAATATTTGCATTTTCTGAAGAAAGTGCGTGTGAGAGCTGGAAGCCGTTAGCTGCTGCTGCCCCCAGCTGCTGTTGCTGCCAGCTGCTGCTAAGTTCAACTTTATTGTCCCACTAGTGGAAATTAGCTTTACAGCCTTTTAGCACCTCCTACAGGTGAAATTGTATCAAATGCTACAGACTTGTTCATTCAGCATTCAGGATCCCCTTCTGTACAACTTTGCTGAATTTGGTTACCGTGGAAAATTACATTTAAGAGATGGCAGTTAATAAGTAGTATGGTGGTGTTTTACTAATGGCCTCAAGGCGGGGCTATTAGCACCATGCTTCAATATGTCGTGCACATTCTCATGGAGAACTTGTGTACCAAGTTTCATAATATTAAAGACAACAGAATTGTAGATATATCATAGAACCCCCTGTGGGTGGAATTGTATGAAATTGTACACACTAGTGCAATGTGGCAGTATGTACACGATTTCCAAATTTGGTTGCAATCCTATTTACCCTTCAAGAGTTATGGCCTGTTAAGTGCATCAGGCCATGCCTTCAAAAGTTTGGTAACCAATTACGGAAAAATGGAAAGTGATATCAAAAAACAAACTCATGGGTCTTCTTCTGGGTCATGTGCCAAAAGAGGCAAAGAATGTGTTTACCAAAAAACCCCAAAATGTATGTATATAATGCCTATATCAGTCAAATCGCCATCATCCAAGGAACACACTGTGCAAATATTTTTCTAGGCCTCACGGTTCATGAGTTATTAGCCAAAGCGTAAAACATGTAATAACTGAACACCTGGTGGGTTAAGCATTTCCACATGGGGCACCTTTCCATGAAGTATGAATATTTTAGTCTTTTCGTGTTTGAGATATCAACTTTCAAACATTCCTCCCATAACCCTAACCCTAGAATTAAGAAAAGTAATAGTGCACATCTCCTGAAGAAGACACATGTTTTGACGTTTAAACAAAGTTTCTACATCAAACAGTACAGAAGTAGATAGAATGACAGAATAAAAAATAAAAATAAAGAAAATCAAGACAACAAGAGTGAGAGCCAGCTCTCACACTAACTATATACTACATTCTATATACTACATACTATTTACAGTACTACATACAATAGACAAAAATCAAAAATAGACACATATAATGTGTTTAACTGTTCGAAAACATCAGCGAGATAAGCAACTTGTGCGAGCCACACATCGTCGCTAAACAGGTCAGCAAGAGGCGAGTTGTTCTCCGAAAGTAAGGTTGCAATTTCGGTTCTAAGTTCGTACTTGTAGAAGTGTGAGAGCACCTTTCCCCTCGAAAGCCAGTGAACATCCGCATGATACAGCACTTGTACATGCTCACTGCCCAGGTCTTTGCACAGCTTTTGAAAGCACAGGGTGTTCTTTGCGCTCCGTTTAATGTAGTTCACTACTATGACGACATATTTCAACGTTTCATGAAGCACTGGCACCATATCCTTGGCTGCTAAGGTCTCTCAATGCAAAAAACAATGGTTCCAAGTTGCATTCAGTGCCTTTTCAAGTATTATTCTCTTCACCACCCCTAATTTTTTTCCAGCTCCTCTCTGATCATGTCAAGGGCTGCAGGTAAGAAAAGGTCTTCTGCAATGGTGTGGGGCTTCTTGGACTTTGCAATAGGGTGAGCTACCTGGTAAGATGCATGGAGTGCCCGCTCTCGCTTTGAACATGGGGAAGACGACGAAGACACATTTGCGATGCCCTCAGCTCCTGGAGTCGTCTTTGAAAGTACTCAACAGGTTTGTCTTTATAAGCGGAGTGTTTCGTTTCTAAATGGCATTTCATTTTTGATGGCTTCATGCTTTCATGTGTCAGCACTTCGCTGCACCCAACACGCTGAGCTTTTGGCCCCTCTATTTTGTCCTCAATGTAAGAAAACCCATATTTAATGTAGTCTGTGTCGTATTTGCACTTCACCACGTTTACAAATGCTTCAATGAGCGCTTTACTGTCACAACAACGGCGGCAGCAAACGCTACTGCACGCACGCTGCATCATGGGAAATGTATGTCCTTCAGAAAAAAGCGCAGCAGCAGAAATTCTGTCGACATTTTTTCACGCACACATCCGCAACCCACCCCTGTGACTCATTTTTGGGTCACGACCCACCAGTTGAGAACCACTGCTATATACTATATACTACATACTATATACTATATGACCCGATCATGACACTGCAGAGAATCCTTTAACTGTGTCTTCTCCGTACAATGCATTATGGGATACGCTCGCCAGTGCAGTTTTTGCATACTACGATATTTCATCGGATGTAGTCATTGTGGTACTTTCTGCACATCCAGACATACTGAAAGAGTTCACATACTCATTTCATACTAGCTTGGCCCACTAAATTGTATGCTAGTTTGCTGTTTTGGACATCAGAGTCAACAGTTGTGATGTTATAAAACCCAAAAACTACCACTGAACCTGATACTGCAACCCGACCATTGGTTTAAATGGCGTTCTGTGTGCTACGAAAATAGTCGGACAATCAGGCTGCGGAGCACGATTCAATAGATTAATTTCTCGTGACCGTGAGCATGAAAAGGCGTGATACCGGGTTGCAATGGAACATGTTAAAAAGGTCAGACAAATTAAATCAGATAAAAACATACAGTAAACAGTGTGTTGCTGGCTTGCTACACAGGTTCAGGTGGAATGAGACTTGGAGACACAGGCAGGCATGGAATCCCTGGCTCGCTGGGTTTTAATAAGCGTTCACAGCGTCACACTCTCAAGTGTGGAAATAATAATAATAATGAAACTGAACATAAAGATCAGAGGGAGGTTTTCCTGACGTCAAACGCTGCGCGCTTGGCTCCGAGCCCGCTCACACACGGGCTCTCTGCTCGTGACTCTATCTCTGTCTGAAAGACAAACACACATTAAAGAAAACTTGCCAGTTGCTGCTGGGCCATTCAGATTGATTGGCCGCAGCTGGTACCAGCTAGTCCAGCCAACAGCTCAACCACGTCCCCCTGCCACACAGTGAAAATGTGTTTCTCCCGTGGTACCAGTGTCTCATATCAATGCTCTTACCAACAGGTGCAACAGACCAGGTCTGTGGGAGAGTAGGATGATGGGGTTGTTTTTAAAGGTAAATAATGTTGTTGTGTTCCCCAGGGATCCGATGTTTAGTGGCCTGAGAGGCCGATGTCCCGCGCCGCAACTAGGCCTGAATCCGGATATGTCGGCCGACATTTCGTTGCCGTGGTTCCAGAGGGTTTGGGTTTGGGTTAGTTGACCACTGGATATCAGTAAACTTTGATTATTTCGATGTGGCATGTTTATAATTGGCCAAATTGACAAGGACAAAATAAAATAGTTATGAAATAGTTACATTTATGAAACTATTTGAATATAAATGTTAAGTGAGTTGTGGGGATGCACATGTACCATCAGTGGTGAGGAGATGAAGAAAATCAATATCAAATATAATTGTTTTTAATCAATCAATGAAGTGGAAAATGAGCCAAAAACATGAGCTTAACTGGGATCAATGAGCTAAAGAAATTTGAACCATATATTGGGGGTTATAGGATGTTACTATAGTGAAAATGTGGGGGCATGAAAATCTGGAAATATAATATATATATCATCATATAATAATATATCAATCAAAAATATTCCCCAATGTCTTATAGCCCTCTAATTTTGGTCATATCTAAGTCATATGACCTCCACATTAAGGTCCATATTTTTAGGCATTTCAGCCTAAAATTAGAATTATATTTTCTTTTAGAATCTTTGCACCAATTGTACTGTAGGCAAAATTTCAACGAAATTTTTTTGAGTTTTTTTTTACCTCGTTAAACTCCGGTAAACCTTGTAGAATCAAGGGCGGGGATTTGATGTGGTGACGTGATGGTGGATTTCCTAATGAACTCATCGTCATTTCGACCTCCTGACACTGCTGTTCTGTGCAGAGGTGCTCCCTCTTCTTCGCTGCACCAGTTTCCATCAAACAGCTGCTGCTGGTGGTGCAGGACGTGGTGTTGGTTAGAACACAGTCTGGTTGCCGGGTAGAAGGCTCAGATTGCTGATAGTGGTTTTCACGAAAGGGCATGGTTCTAACCATATGCATGGGAGCATGCTTCCGTACGCACTACAGTTTTTTTAAGTGGGGGACCCACGCGGGGCAACTAATAACTAATAACATCAGAAACTCGTTCAAACTCGTGTTTGAACTTACCATGAGTTTGGATTCCTTGGCACGACCGGGGGGCTGAGCTCCCCCTGGCTCCCCCGTAATTCCAACACTGGTTCTCACTTGTTCCGCCGTCCTTAAAGCTGTGCTGTAACAAACGTTATTAACAGCCAGCGCTCTTAGTAAAGTTTGGTTTTCCACCCTGTGCCAGTTTGTTAAAGTATCCAATGACAAGACATAGTGTACATTTGGCCGGGGGCATGGGGGGCCATGGTGGTCCATTGGTGGTCCATTGGTGGTCCATTGGTGGCCCTGTCCCGATTTTCCGATTTTATTTGGAATAAGGCAATTTGTGTCATATAAACACTGATAATATCGGATTCGAAAATAAAGTCTTAAAGTAGCTGATATTAAAGGTACTTTTAAGCTTAGTTTTTTTTTGCTCAGATTTTATTCTGGTTGCCAATATTTCCATAATTTTAGAAAAGCATGAGAGGCACTTCATTCGGTAAGATGCATCTTTCACTCTGACATAAGAAAACATTTGCTGTAAATTTGGCCCCGGGTGTTGGTCTCCATCAGTCGTAGGGAGTCATCAGGTGCAGGTGCAGGTGCAGGTGGGGCAGCGTCACCGCTGGAGGAGGCCGTCGCTGTGGTGGTCGCTCTCCACCGCGCTGCTGTGGTTATGGCTCTCTGGGACATGCCTGTGCTTGTTCAGTAACTTTGAAACTTAATACAGGCAGGGTTGCCAGGTCTCCACGACGAACCCAGCCATCCCGCAACCCGCGGACGAGAAAAACAACCCGCTTCAGCACTTACCTGGCAACTCTGAACACGGGCTCGATTCACAACATGATTCACAACATGAACCCGGCGACAACTGGCTTCACCAACATCACTGGAGTAAAAGTAAACTTTTTTGGGGATAAATGTAGCTAAGTTAAAAGTAAAAGTCGACAGAAGTATAGTAACTCAAGTAAAGTACAGATACTCCCAAAAAATACTCAAGTACAGTAATGAAGTATTTGTACTTTACACTACTGCATACTAGCGTGCTATTTAGTAACCCAAATTAGTGTTTAGTATGTCTGAAACCATAGTATGCTAAATTAGCATGTGAAAAGTATGTGCAAACACTGCAATTTCCTTTACTCTGATTCCTGAATCAGAGTAAAGACGGGTCTTCATCTTCCACTTTGTTGCGTCCAAAGGTCTAAGATGTCAGAGTGAAATTGGTGACATACTGTGCGTGGTGCAAATGCGTCAGTTTCCCAGAAGTGGTGTGATTAGAGCATCCCTCTGCAGCACGGGGGGGGGCTGGCGGTGTTGGGGTCTAACCAAGCCGTGGGCAAGGTTACCGCTCCACTCGCAGAACCCGGCAGGGAGTGTGACAGTTAACTGAGTCAGCAGGTAGTTTCATAACGGGGCTAACGTCTGAGATTATGACTAATTATTCTAGTTAGTTTGAAACACAAGTTGTGATTAGCGTGAGAGACATTCCACCAGTCAGTAATAGATTTCTCCACTTCGAAAGGACCATCTCAGCACAAGTTATGGGCCTCATCTACAAAAACTTTTTTTGTTTTGTTCTTGGAAAAAAAAAACATGTGAGATGCATAGTGCACAGATGCCATAAAAAGCTAAATACTTCAGCATCATGTGCAAATAAACTAAAATATAGTAGAAAACCCATCACAAATGTTCCAATAAAAGCACATTTTTGGAAAGTTTGCTGGTGGGTCCTTCATGTCTCCTCAATAATCCCTGTCCCTAAGAAAATGAAAACAATCCCTAAGAAATCAAAGCAGACCCCATGCCAGCATCGCCTTCCCTAACATTTAGATTGTACCAAAGTCAAATAAATTCAAATAAGTTAACAAAAGAAAGTATCACTATCTTTCATGAAAACATTTGAAAGTACAATTTTCAATTGTGATTGTATGGTTAGTTTTCTTGAATTAAGCCCACGTGTACACGGACAGTGATAATTATAGCGAGGAAAAAGCATCAAGTTTTCAGAAAACAATTTATTGCATAAAAAAAAATGTAATTATAATATATAGAAAAATATATACATGTTTAAAATAATATACATGTAGGCATTAAATTGTGATTAAAAGTCAACGCTATGTGCGTACTGTAGCAGGTCCTTTCAGGTAAATGAGGATGCTTTCACTTGCTTAATTGGGGGCGGGGTAGGAAAGGCATAAAAAACAGCAATAAAAAAATGGCTGCCTAAAATGCTTGGAATGGAGTGTGAGTGGAGATCTCTGTGACGCCAGTTAAAATAAGTTCAACATCAAACTACAGCCGACTAAACTCGACCAAAATGCAAAAGAACATATTACAGAAGATGTGAGTGAGTGTGTGAGTGCATTTTTCAAATGGATTCACTTTTGGAGTTTCAGCTGAATCGTCGACTCCGGTGACTATCCATATTTCTTTGTAATTATATATGTTTTTGGAGGCCTCCTTAGATTGACTTTGATATTAAGAAAAGAACATTGGATTTACAATCTTTGAGAATAATTTAGCATCACAAAGTGGAAGTGGGAATATTACGAAAAAAAGACACTGAACTTCTACATCATCTATATTTATGGGGATTTGTGTTGTTTTTTAGATGTATCCACCTGCCAAGACTTTGCCTGGGTTTAACATTTGTAGTTTTTGTTCTTTATTCAACTTCAATTTATATACATTTCTATTCCATTTAAATGTATGGCCTGGTGGTCTTTCCTTATCCTTGCCTTACAATCTCTAAAAGAGAGATTTAGGGATTGTTACAGCGGAATGTCACGTGTCAGATTCCTCGTCCGAGGACGAGTAGCAGCCAAGTCCCAGGACGTGCGCGGGCTCCCGTGTCCTCGCCGTCGGGTCGGCGTTGGAGCCGGAGCTCGGCTTGCATCCTTCGGCTCCGTCCTTCCGCTGCGTCACGGGCGTTGTGGCGCGTTGTCGGGACACGTTGTCCGAGCGCTGCAGGTTCGGCAGTCCGGCCCGCAGCGCCCGGGCCAGGTCCCGAGTGTGAGAGGAAGCCTGGTGAACTGCCGGTCCCCGAAATGCAGCCACGGCCACCGCCAGCCGGGTGCGGTCGAAGGAGAGCGGCATGTCTAGTTCTAGAGCGGGATCCTTCTGGACCGGGTCTCCTCCGGGCCCGGCTTCAGATCGGCTGAAACATCCCCGCCTCTCATCACAGAGAGATTTGCTGCTCTGGTCGCTCTCCGCTCCACCCGGTGGACCCCCGCTGTCGTCTGATACACCGCAGTGTAGTTTCTTAACTGTGAATGAGAGAGGAAAGACAGAACTTCATAGTGCGTAATGATATGTTCCCTGTCAGTCTGACGATACTGTTTGAAATGCAGTATTTTCCTCCATTTTTCTGGTCTGTGCATTTAGTAAAGATTGGGAATGGGGCAAAATCCTGCAAAATATGCCTTTAAAGGCCATTTTCACTATATATTTTTTACTGTTTTGAGCAACTTAATGTTTTTCTATGGCAGTCCCTGCTGCAATACATTGATTCCACAATCTCCAACATACATTTGACAAGTAACTGACTTACATATCAAAACAAATTTAAAGAAAGAATTTAAAGCTGCCAAAGTGATATGTATATATCTGGCACAGATATCAGATATATGCTGGCACACCAATTCACGATGAAATGAAACCATTTCTTCACACTCATTCTGCCTCAAACTTTGATTGGTTGCTAAGTTCACATTCTCTCTCCATTAATTAGCTTGCACCGTTTTGAGAATCTCCTCTCTCTATCAATGATGATGTTGCTAATGTGTGGCATTCAAGTGACGTTCATTTAGAATACACTGGCCCATTTTCTGTCTGGAGAAAAATTTGAGGCAGCATTTAAAGAAACTGAGACATGTTTAGAAGCTGCTGGTTAACTTTGAGTGATTTATTATTGTCAAAAGCTCACCAGTCTGATGATCTGAGCCTGGGGAGTCCTGAGCGCTGGCTCTCTTCTTGGCGTACGCACGGGGAGTCCACGGCTGATGTTTGCAGGAGGGATCCAGAACACGCATCTTGGCGATGAAGCGTTTGTACTCTCTCTCCAAGTCCTGGATGCAGAGCTGAAACTCTGCGATCTTCCTCTCAGGGTAGTGAGAAAGCTGCGACTGCTGCGGGGTGACAGCCCAACAAACAAAGTTTCGTTTTTAAATCAAATATTACAAACAATGTGCCTATAGGGGTGATAAAATCACATTTAGTAATCATATAATAGATATAATAGTGTCTGTCCTTTCACACCAATACACTACAATACCATTAAAAGTTATGTTTTCAAATAATGGGTAACAATACAAAGAAAATTCAAGTTGCCTGTGTTGTTTCCCCCTCCATTTAAGAGATTGTTCACAAAGCGAAGGCACACACACACTGGTCTGACTTTGAGGTTTTTATTCCAAATTTATTTTACTATTATTATTTATGTGTGAAAAATACTGTATATACCTGTTCTGCACAAAATAAGTAATTATAGTACTTGTTTTGTTCATTTTTTATTGTGAAACTTGTTTTAAATATCATAAATAAATAAATGTAACAAAAACAAAATAATAACTTGGGGAGAGTTATCACATTATTTATCTCATTTGCCAATATGCAGATGTTAGTCCTCTGTGATCGGAAACAAACTGAGCCATAAGATCCGGTTCCCTTCAAATTCCCATCACTGTTCTGTGCACCTACCTGCAAGTAGTACTCGATTTCACTCTTGATGCTGGGGATCCACTTTTTCACAGAGGCGGCAGAATTAAGAGTGGACTGCGGAGAAATGTACCAGCAGTTTAAAAGTTAGGCCACTTCAGCATTAAAGGTGCAGTGTGTAGAATTTAGTGGCATCTAGCGGAACGGACTTGGCAGAAATGGAATATAATATTCATAAGTATGTATTAATTAGTGTATAATCCCATGAAAATTAGAATGGTCGTGTTCTCGTTACCTTACAATGAGGCGTTTATATCTCCACGGGGGCTGGAGCCCCTTCCGCGGAGGTTGCACCGCCATGTTTCTACGGTAGCCCGGAACGGACAAACCCAACACCGGCTCTAGAGAGGGACTTTTGCGTTCTTCACGGCCACCATAGATCCTGCTCCACGGACGCCACCATGTTGCACGTTGCACCACCACGTACGCGGAGGGGAATTCAGTTGGTTGCAATCTGCAACCTCACTGCTAGTGGCCGCAAAATTCTAAACACTGCACCTTTAAGTA
>OMKR01063554.1:0-12528 GCA_900302355.1 Cyttopsis rosea
CCACGCCATGCCACTGCACCTTATCATCAGCTGCAGTGTCAGGCGCGCCAGCCGCTTTGCGTTCGGAGGCGGAATCCCTGTGCAAGATACACATTTGACGGACGTTTAATATGAGTTTCTTTGTCCTTCACAAGTTAAGGGATAAGAGTTTACGAGGGTTAGGGCGGAAAAACCTTTCCAAACGACAACATAAACAACACTAAAATCAATACTGATTCATTCGGATTCCCGCATCCTCAGTCATTGAGCCGTGTAGTGCTTTGTACTTGTACTCAGGACATGTGCATGCAGCATTTATCATAGACTGGTGCTGTGGCAGGTACCATTCTGCTGCTTTAAAAATGTTTTGCTTCATAGTGAATTCTGTAAATCTCTGAAATAACTCAACAAGATGCCTTGCAGTCTGAGTCCAAGGCAGAGGCATCTCCTTGCGGTTCGCTGGGGGGGGAGGTTTCCACCTTCGTGAGCAGGGATACAGGCCCTTACAATGTTAATTGTAAAATTGTTAAAAAATGAGGAGCTTACGCAACCTGTGTAAATTATCGATGCCACGCAGCGCCAAAAAACCTTGCGATGAAATAAATGATTCCTCTGGCCTAAATGCCACTAAATTACTCTTCCCACAAGATTATCGAACGCAGCTGACATGACATTGACATGACGTTAATTCTCTCAGCGCCGATTTGGATGTGAATGATATTGGGCAAATCGGATGCGATCGCAACTTTGTGAATGGGAAGTGAACGAGGAAAAGTTCTACCAGCGCGTCTAACCATTTACTCAGTTGACTGATTTCTAATGACGTTTTTTTTCCCTGTGGCCATTCCTTTTGCTGCGTTAGGTCTGGAGATGTCTCGAACCATTTATGGCTTTATAGCTCCTTTGATAACACCGATGAAAGTCTTGAAGGAAAACACATTGCGGTCAGTGAACTCCTGTCTATTCACTATCGTATCAGAACAAATTCCACCGCTTTGCATCCACTGGTAAACTCTACGACTTTGATATTGAAAACACAACGAGTTATTAATTCCATCTATTGTAGTTGTGTATTCATGGTGCAGCGAGGCGTCTAAATCTTTCAATCTGTAATTTATGCTGCCCCCCCGAGACCTTGAGAGCCCACGGCGCGCCCGCGATCGACAGGGCCGGCCACAATGCGATGCATTCACTCCCGACTTCAAAAGGTCATTAATGGTGAACCCGGGGCTCCCCCTCGTCCAACCCGCCGATTGCGCCTCGTAGGGCAAAGAAAATCCCCACTGGGTCTCTCTTTCAAACCCCGGCGCCTGTGTCTACTGCACACAGGGCGTAGAAAACAAAACAAAACCGAAGGAACATCAAACCTCCTCACTCTTGTTCGCACAGCAAATAACTGTGCAGGCTCCAGTGGCGAGGCGTGGAAATGCACAAGGGCAATACGGAGGAGTGGGTTGGTAAGCTGCGGCCCGGTGGGAGGGTAGACAGGTGCAACGCCTCTGGTAGAGGATACAGCGGATAGAGAGAGAGCAGCAACTGGACATAAGCAAAAAGATGGGAGGGGAACGGAAGAGAATTTCGGCAGAGCGCCGGACGGGGAAAAACAGCAGATGGTAGGAGGAAGCCAGGGAAACGACGCGAGAGGGGGGTTCGGGGGAGGAGAGGAGAGGAGGATGAAAAGATTATGCCTGAGAAAGCAGGGAAACTTTGGGAAGTATGGAGGAAGGAAGGATTACGGGAAGGGCACTTGTTTTCCATGTGCATACATACAAACACACACAGGGCCGGAAGGGATTATGTCTCTGTGTTTACGTGTGTGTGTGTGTGTGTGTGTGTGTGTGTGTGTGCGCGTCTTATGTTTTGTGCGTTAGCGGGACTGATAACCTTGAACCAAGCTCCGGTGAGTTCCATGTTTACAGCTCTGTCAACAGGCACTTCATTAAGTGGCCGCGGCGGCGCTTCCTAATTGAACCCCTGACCGAGTGGAATGTCGAATGACACCGTGTGCGTGTAGGAGACGCAAGTTTGTTGAGGGTCCCGGTCGTTATAGCCATGACAGTGATGGTGGTGAGGATGAGGAGGAGAGTTCATGAGTTCACGGTGAGGAAACCGTCCCATCCAACACAGGCACAGACGTCCACTTGGACTCAAGGGGGGAACGGGTTAGAATTCGGTCAAAGGCCGCAGGTCAAGGTCGCCACGGATGTAAACTGCAACCTGACGCGGTAATTCCGGTTGTTCCATCCACTACATTGTTTGTTGAGTTATTTCATTGAATTATTTAATAACGTATTTGTTAATTGGTAAAGCAGTGGCGCTGCAGCCTTTTCAATTGGAACGAACAGATACAAAACATGGCAAAAGTGACTAAAAATACGTGAAAACTTAAATTGACACCTGTATGGTCCTTGGTCCTATCTATCTATCTATCTATCTATCTATCTATCTATCTATCTATCTATCTATCTATCTATCTATCTATCTATCTATCTATCTATCTATCTATCTATCTATCTATCTATCTATCTATCTATCTATCTATCTATCTATCTATCTATCTATCTATTTATCTATCTATCTCTCTATCTATCTATATCTATCTATCGCTCTAACAGGCAAGGCCAAACTGTAAGTTGCTATCAATGCAAATAATAATACCAAATATACATGTTGACGGCTCAGAAAGAGGAAAATAAATGATAGAGGGAAAGGACACCAACCACCAAGCATCACGTAACCCGCCGTGATGCACCCCAAAAATAAACCCTTGCACAGCCGAGCACTTTTTATCGGGAGCTCACAAAGCTAATGAAGTGCTGCTCTGTGAGGATATTAATTAGCACAAAGGCTGAGGGAGGACCGATGCGGAGATAAGGCTTCTTACGGAGGCTGGAGGCGAGGTAGGGGTCGGGGTAGTGATGCGGGGGTGGTGGGTATGGCCGAGGGGAGACAAGAGAGCATTTAAAGGAGAGCTGAGGGATGGCAAACAGGCATTTCAATTACACGAAAGCAATTGTTTTTTATCTTGAGCGCGAGTTAATGAAACTAATTAGTCTTTTCGGCGTGAAACCCCTCGGGCACGTCAGCTAATCACCGGAGGCTTAGATAGTGCCAGTCATTTTTTTAGCTTACGGAGACGAGGGGGCAAAACCCGAACGGGGCCTTTTATCTCTCCGCCAACCATTACGCACCGGGGTCTACATCCACCTGCGGACCCCCTTCGCACCTTTCTGGGTCTCGCCGGCCTTTTACTTCAAGTGAGTGCAAAATAACATTTCTCCCAATTGTGAGCTTTTGGGATCCTCCGAGCAGGTTAATTTAAATTTTCATTGCAAATTGTACCGTGTAAAGTTTATTCAACACCTTGCCATTGAGCAAAAATCAACTGGACCCAACTAGAGAGAAGACAGTTATGTAATTGCATTCAGGTTGTCAAGGCTTGTGTTCGCCAGGCAAACGCGCTTGCTTTTGATTTATTGTGTTGCCGTGCACGACGACATGAATCCAGACATGGCTGTAGCATTAGAAGCATGTGGAGAGGAGCATCGGGGGGGAATGAGGATGTCTGCAGTGAAACCGGTGACTCAGAGCATCTGGATAGGCTTTGTACTGGAGGAGGATGGGCTCTCGCTCAGTTTGACAGATGGAAATCATATGCACGCTCAGATATCTAAGAATTTAGACTTTCTGCATTGACAACCAGTTTAATGCTCTCTAACTTTTCGTCACTCCGAAGGGTTCGGCCAATCAGGGCTCAGGATGCCCCTCTTGTGTCTCACAGTGTGGCTCGGCTCAGCCGGCAGATCTTATCTGTAGCAAAATCACAATGGCAATAATTGTTGCAACAGCGTGCCAGCACCATGCACAAGGCCAGCTCTCTTACAGAAAGTAAAAAATAACAATAAAATCGCTGTAGGTAAAATGCCGCTGCCAATGGTTGTGTAAGACATTGCATTACATTACATTGCAGCAAGCGGTCTTTCCATGAACCACAGTTCCAGTGCCGCTCTTAGGGCCTGATTCACGAAAGGCATTTGCGGCCGCCAAACCGGCGCAAATAACAATAAAAGCAAGAGCCGAATTCACAAAGCACTCGCAAACGGTGAAATGCGGCACTAACTGCGCTGCCACACAAATTGGTGTGGTCGGTGCGCCGGTGCTATGTGCGCGTATTTAAAGGAGGTATTATGCATACATTTGGTGCTAAATTGGCCCCTTTCTAACTGCACGGAGAGAAAGGAAAGGCACCGGTCCTCCGCTCTGCGCGCATCGGAGGACCTGTCGCCATTGGGGACGGGTCCCCTCACGCGTAACGGGTTACGCGCAGCGGGGGGTCGCTCCGTTTGGTCGGCACGGGCGCAGCACCCCCCGGATTCGCTTACAATTCTACATTTTGATTAAACGACTTAAATTATTTTAAGTTTTATATTAATTTAATTCCTAATTCCTAAAGCAGGCAGGTGTAGAGCAGTCGTGTAAATGATGGAGACTTCACGGATAACTGCGATGAGACGCAAAACAAGCGCGAATTGCACTCAGCAGCAAAGCTTTAGGCCGTGTTTGCGTGGATAGCGGGCAAAATTTATGGCAATTCACGGTGTTATTAGCGCCGTTTTCCGCTATTTTATTTCAGTAGCGCTATTTTCTGAGTGAATCAGTCTCATAGTGTTGCTGCTACTTTCGGAACTCTCCGTGGTGCTGATCATCCATGCCAGTGACCGGTGGATTTGGTGGAGCTGTCTGCGGTGCTGATAATGCAGACCAGTGAATGCTGGGGAGCTGTCCTTGGTGCTGAAAATGCCATGCGACGCAGCCAATCCCCTCTCAGAGCTAGAAAAGTCAGTAAATTAAATTTAGATATGTATTTTTTTTTCCAAAAACACTTTTCATGAACTTTGGTCGATAACATATTTAAAACATCTGTGTAAAACAGATCTACCGGCTACATTGCATATTCATGAATCATGAATATTCTCAGGAATCATGAATATGATATTCGCCAGAATCCATGTAAATTATTACCAGTTTTCACACTATTGTGATAGCTATGAAGTATTGAAATCGGCAGTAGTGGATGTTTAAATACATTAAACTTTGTCCAAAAGGTCAGACGGAATTGACTCACAGCTAAAGGCGGACAATGTGAAGCAGCGAGAGTTCCAAGGAGAAGATTTAGAGTTTAACTGAAAAGGTCAGAACTTGCGGCCCGGCGTTGCGGGGCCGGATTGTTAAAGCATCGATCCGTCAAAGCATCACCTTGTGCTGCTTGTTTTAATACCAGATATTGATTGGCTGACCTTCGTCTATATAAATGGACAGCCCTCTCAATGTGGCCTGCATGGATTATTTCCACTTATGTCTGGTGTCAAAGCTCTTAGAACCCCAAGTCTGTCAATCAATACAACGTGCAGCGGGGGCTCCTTCGATCCACATCACAAAAATAATGAAGAACAATATTAAGTGTAGGGGTTTGATGTAATATCATGCAGTATCGGAGCGTTGTTGGATGTGTGTTTCCATTACACCCACCTAAAAAGGCCGTTTTGGGTTGAACTCAGCGTTCAATCAATTTGAATTGAGATGGAATTTTTGTTGTAATATAAAAAGTACAACATTAAATACTTTGCTATAGAAAACTTTGGTTGAAAAAAACCCAACAAATAAGAATATAAGAGGTCTGCATTAAAAACAAGCATCAGGGGAGCAGCCACGGGTCGGTTATCAATTATCGATCGTAAAACAAGGTTAAAACACAACCTAGGTCGTACGGTAAAATCCATCACGGTGCTTCAGTATAGGCGTGAACAAAATTTTGTGGTTTCCTTTCTACACTGTGTGTGAAAAATGAGAGCTTGTTGGGGCTGACAGCAAGATTTACAGCGTAAGTCGGTAAAGAACGGCACAAAGGACCCAGAATCTGGAGGGAGATAGAAGGGTGGACAGTGAGACGCAGAAGCTCCAACTAGGTCACAACTATTCCTGGTCTCGTGCCATGTGCTCAAGCAGCCTCTGATACGTCAGAAGAGGCCAGTGGCAGAATATCAATCTGGCCAGGGAGCGAGCTCTCTTTGATTGAGCCTTGGTTCTGAAGAAGAAGAAGAAGAAGAAGGAGAAGAAGAACAAGAATCAGAAAACCCACTAAAGATTAGCCAGTCGGCCAGCGAGCATAAAGCCAGTCATCTTGCATCGATTTGAAGGCGCTTTCTGACAACAAGGTGTGATCACACCAAGTCACATCTGGACAAAATAATTGTAAACTTTTAGTCTATCTAAAAAACAATTACTAAAAACATCTCTTTCTTAATCCCTCCTCACCTGGATTGGAGCAGTTGATGCTCCAAGGCACAAATCAGTTAAATGGTAAAACGGGGGGGAAGTCACTCAGTTGACTGCAAACTGCATCGGTTGAGTGGATAACCGAGTGACATATTGACACCCATGAGGCCAAATAATGGAGGTTTTTGTCATTATGGCGACACATTTACCGATCGAATCCGATCATATTCTCAGCAAGGCGTTGACGGAAATCGTGGATTCCAACTTTGATCCACATATATCTGTATATCTGTAGGAGGAGTTAGTAAAAAAAAAAGAAAAAGTTTTTCCGGAGCCGACCAATAATAAATAATAAAATAAAAAATCTAAATAATAGTAATAATACTACTACTAATTATGATAATAATAATAATTTATAAGAGCTTTTTAAAAAAACAAGGACACTTTCCAACAATCACACTAAGGTTTTAGTCTAAATGTCTAAATAAGGCAGGTCGTTATTTGAATCCAATGGGGATACAATCAACACTAGATAGGGTCCGTGGTACTAACATGCATCAGTAGAGAACTATTGTATACTTGTTTTTTTTTGTTTTATTTAATGCTACCATCATCCTACAACACAAAGAGTGAAAATCATCAATCACCTTCCTGTGTTACTGTACGGATGGCTGTATTACTCCTCTGACATTTTAGCTCCAGTGATATGGAAACACAGGCACACAGATTCCATTAAGAGTGCAGGGCGCGTGGCGGCCGAACACAGGGCACCCATGGGATTCCTAAAGTGGCATTTCTGCGGCCTGTCACATCCTCTCTCAGGATAATTAAATCAGAGTCTTCTGGTCCAAGCTCGGTGCACGCCTCCTATACTTTATGTTGTGGAGGGAAAAGGATGTTTAATGTTTAACAAGGTGGAAACGGAGGAGTGGTGATGCAGAAATAAGGTAACATTTAATTTGGTTGTACTAGTATCGGTGTTTCTCAAATAATGGATATATATACAGTATACTGTATATAGTTGCTTCAGAAAGTATTCAGACCCCTTCACTTTTTGCACACTTTATTGTGTTGCAGATGTAATTTTAAATGGCATTTTTGAACATCAATCTACACTTAATAACCCATAATGACAAAGAGTTTTTAGAAATTTTTCCAAATTTATAAACAATCTAAAACTGAAATCTCTCATTTACATAAGTATTCTTATTCTTCTTAATTCAGGACTTTGCAGAAGCCCCTTTGGCAGCAATTACAGCTTCGAGTCTTCTTGGGTGAGTCTCTACAAGCTTTGCACACCTGGATTTGGGAAGTTTATCCCGTTCTTCCTGGCAGATCCTCTCAAGCTCCGTCAGATTGGATGGGAAGCGTCTGTGAACTGCCATCTTCAGGTCTCTCCACAGATGTTCATCATCATTTGGTCGTCCTCAGACGGGCCCTCCGGCGGCGCCTCCGGTCACCTCGATCCTCCATGCATCTGGCTAGCTCGCCAGTCAGCGTCTTTCCATAGAACGTCCACGTATGTTGGTGTGGGACGCCCCGGATGATCGATGCCCATGTGTCGATCCCAGTTTGCTGACAGGGAGCTCCCGGTGTTTCTGGCAGTGACCGGCCAGCCTCATTCTCCTGGATGCAATCTTCTCGGTCACCCTTGATAACCCTCCATATAAATTCTTGATGGTGACGTGGTCGCACTGGTCGATGTTCAGTACTGCACGCAGCGTTCTGGTGGAGCATCCATCCAGGGACTTCCCCAGGGTGTCCCGGAGTAGGTTGGGTGGGACACCGTAGGCCTTGAGTATCTTCATCATCATGCCTCTGTTTATCGAGTCAAATGCCTTTTTGAAATCGATGAAACACAGTGCTGCTGTCAGGTTGTTCTTTTTCACCTCCTCGATGATTCTCCTCAAGGCCTAGATATGGGTTGCGGTGGTTCTCCCCTCTCGAAAGCCATTTTGATTCTCTCTCAAGTGGGGGTCGATGGCGCCTCGTATCCGGCTTAGTATCATGCGGTTGTACATCTTAGCAATGATATATGTAAGATTGATGCCATGGTAGTTGTCAGGTTTTGAGAGATCCCCAGATTTAGGCACTGGGATGATGTTAGAGAGAGACCACATATCAGGCTTGTTGTTTTTCAGCGGAGCAAGGTTGCAAATCTCCAGCATGATGTCATCAAGGTCGCAGTTCGTAACGACCTCTGATGGATGCCATCTGGCCCTGCACTTTTCCTCTGCTTCAGAGAGGATTTCACTCTGGCGAACTCACTGGCTGTTAAGGGGCTGTCGTCAATATTGAGATTTGTAAGGACTGCACGTATCTCCTTCTCAGCTCCGTCCGCTACCAGGTGTGTGCCTAGGAGGTTCCGGAAGTGAGTGAACCAGGAGGTCACCCTCTCTTCTGGGCTGTTGCCCGCAATCTGTCCCTCTTTTGATCTTTTGCGGCCACTCATCTCATTTATGACTCTCCATGCCTCCCCATGAGCTGCCTATCCCATTCTTTCTGGCAGATCCTCTCAAGCTCCGTCAAATTGGATGGGAAGCGTCTGTGAACTGCCATCTTCAGGTCTCTCCACAGATGTTCTATGGGGTTTAAGTCTCGGCCACACAAGGACAGTCGGAGACTTGTCCCGAAGCCACTCCAGCGTTGTCTTGGCTGTATCCTTTGGGTCATTGTCGTGCCGAAAGGCTCTGGAGCAGGTTTTCTGCAAGGACCTCTCTGTATTTGGCGGCATTCATCCTTCCCCCAATTCTGACCTGTCCCTGCCGCTGAGGAACACCCCCATAGCATGATGTTTCCAACACCATTCTTCACCGTAGGGATGGTATTAGCCAGGTGATGAGCAGTGCCTGGTGTTCAGACATAGGGCTTGGACTTCTGCCCAAAGAGTTAAATTTTTGTCTCATAAGACCAGAGAATCTATTTCCTGTGATTTGGCAAACTCCAAGCGGGCTGTCATTTGCCTTTTACTCAAGAATGGCTTCTGTCTAGCCACTCTACCATAAAGGCCTGATTGATGGAGTCTTCCCAAGCTCTCTTAGAGTGACCGTTGGGTTCTTGATCACCTCCCTGACCAAGGCTCTTCTTGCCACTCAGTTTGGCCGGACTGCCGGCCTGGTCCTGGTGGTTCCAAACTTCTTCCATTTCACAATGATTGAGGCGACTGTGCTCAACAAACTTTAGAAATGGTTGTATACCCTCGCGCTGATCTATGTCTCGCCACAAATCTATCACAGAGGTTGACAGAGAGTTCCTTGGACTTCATGGCTTGGTTTTTGTCCCAACATGCAGTGTGAATTGTTGGACCTTATATACACCGGTGCGTGCCTTTCTAAACTATGTCCAATCAATGCAATTTGCCACAGGTGGACTCCACTCAAGTTCTAGAAACATCTCAATGATAATCAAAGCAAACAGGATGCACAGGAAAGGGTCTGAAGATTTCAGTTTTTCACTTTTAATAAATTTACCAAATTTTCTAAAAACATGTTTTCACTTTATCATTATGGGTTATTGAGTGGAGATTGATGTTCAAAAATGGCCATTTATCCATTTAAAATTACATTACAACACAAGTGTGCAAAAACTGAAGGAGTTTGAATACTTTCTGAAACCAGTATATATGGCTGTCGATCGATTAAAATAAATTAATTAATTAAATTAAATAACTAATTAATCACACAATTTGCTGTGATTAATCGCTTTTTTCTTTTTAAGACTGAATCTTGAAATAATGGATATTTAAATGTAAAATCACGGAATTAATGTAGAATCAACACAAAGAAAGTACATTTAAATTCAAATACTATTGTTTAATTTTGAACACAGATTCTCTCCTGTGAACTACAGATTTCCAATAAAACCAAATTAACGTCATCAAAATTGACTTAGTCAGCTTGAAAGGCAATAATTTCTTATATGCACTAATATAAATGATACCTTAATGATAATGAAGGTATTATTAAGCTATTAATATGTTTTTATCAAACGTACAAGAATATACCCATTGCATGTTTTTCTTCATTTAATAATCGAACCACAAATAACTGATAACAAAAAATAATCAGAAAACAGCTCAATAAATACACATTTATACATTATGAAAATCTCCATGCATCCTCCTCCTTCTGGTTAATGGGATGAACCCACCGCTGCCGTCCCTGTCTTCTCCCTCGGACCCACGGAGAAGAACCGGCACCGCCTTCCTCCTGTCAATAGCCACAATGTATTTATAGATTATTACTCATTCCAGCGATAAAACACGTTGTATTTATAGATTATTACTCATACCAGCGATAAAACACGTTGTATTTATAGATTATTACTCATACCAGCGATAAAACACGTTGTATTTATAGATTATTACGGTCCATTTTGCCACGTTAAGGCATATTTTGCCAGACGGTTTTGTCCCCAATGGCTTTCCATAGGGATGAAGTTGGACCCAGAAGGAATTCAGGTCGAATCGGCAAATGGGCCAGGTATGGAAAGCCATGTGTGTGTGTGTGTATGGCTAGACATTATATATTTATTTATATACCAGGATGTATTCCAAGCAGCGCCTCTAAACCTTAAAATTCTCGCCAGGCTCCCGCAGACCTGAGCGAGCTCTATATCGCTCTCTCCCAGACCAATCGCCTCATTATCGATTCAACTCGGTTTAGATGTTATTTGATCGTTATTAAATCACAGCTGGGTTTATTCACATTTCCACAAGGCAACGTTTCACAAGAGGGGCCCGCCAGACAGGAAGGCATCGCTTGTGTTTGCAAAGTTGGGGGAGAAAAAAACAAAAGAAAAAGCGGACGCATTGTAGTATCGGAGTAATTCCGTGAAGACCTGCTGAGGGTTTCTTTTTTTAAAGGGGGACCGGTCTTTTCGGCGCCGAAGTCCTGACCGTAAAATGAACCCCGGCAACGCCGAAGCTGTCAGAGGAGCGGCGGCTCCCCCTTTTTCTTCCCAATCAAAAACTCTTTTTAAGACGACGGAACGTTTTGTCTCTCTATCTCGCCGGAATAAAGCTTGAAACGGGATTATCTGGTATCTACAAATGCCCTTGATATCTACAACTATAGGCTCTGTCAGGGAGAGGAAATGAAACAATGAGAAGTCCAGACATGAAGGAACGGAAACGTGCTTGTTCTGCTTCTCCACCAAAGGTCACGGAGTCTGAGCGATAATGTCAGACGGAGAGTTTCCTGCAAACCCTGCGGAATAAAGCAACGGCTTCCGGCCTCACCGTAACAGAATTATAAGGGTCTCTCCGCTCAGTGTGGAGTGAGAAATATTTTAGTTTCTATTATTTTATGTTTCAGGTGTGGTGACGGCATCTTCCGTGAGCGAGGAACCGCCTGTGAGGAGTCTCATCCCGTCTCACACGGAGAGTCTCGAGAGGCCGATGGGATGTCATTGTTCAGCGTCCTGAATTTCCCAGTGTCCCGACAGCTTGATGCCATATTTACCGTGTGAAACGCAACGCGATGGGATGTGACCATTAGAGCGGCCGTAGATCTTATTTTTTTTTTGCCAGCGGCGGCGCTGTTTATTATCGTCCTCGGGGAACATCATTGGGGGAGCGAGAGGGACCGCTGGACGCATCCTACGGGGTTTGGGTGGTCCGGCGTCCAATTCACACTGAGCTCGGCAGGAATGGAAAGTTTTCCAAATGGCAAAATGCAGGTTTGGAAAGAAAATATCCACCCCGGGATGTAGAGTGTCCACCGTGTGGATTTGCTGATGAGCATATACCCAGAGCTCCAAAGAGCTGGATGAGTGCATGGTTGCACTTTTTACTTTATGAACCTGGAATTAATCCACTTTTTAGACCACAATTATCATACAGACTGTGAGCCAGGTCTGTGAAGAGGCACCACCAATTGTTCCAAAGGATTATTCTGAAACCGCAAAAGTCGGGTTAGAGATGATTAAGTTTAAGGTTAGGGTTAGGGTTAAGTTTAGGGTTAGGGTTAGGGTTAGGGTTAGGTTTAGGTTAGGTTAGGGTTAGGTTAGGGTTAGGGTTAGGATTAAGTTTAGGGTTAGGGTTAGGGTTAGGTTGGGTTTACGTTTAGGGTTAGGTTAGGGTTAAGTTTAGGGTCAGTGTTATGTTTAGGGTTAGGGTTAGGGTTAGGTTAGGGTTAAGTTTAGGGTTATGTTTAGGGTTAGGTTAAGGTTAAGTTTAGGGTTAGGGTTAGGGTTAGGGTTAGGTTAGGGTTAAATGTAGGGTTATGGTTAAATTCAGGGTTAGGGTTAGGGTTAGGTTAGGGTTACGTTTAG
>OMKR01063561.1:0-13095 GCA_900302355.1 Cyttopsis rosea
CCCCCCCACCCATGATTTGAGCACAGTGAAAACCGTTTATTCTGTCTTGGTCATCATCGCTGCATCGGTACAGCATATCAAACCTTTCGACCCCTCCAAAAATAGTTAGTTCTAAAAACGAAACATTGTTGATTTCAAACTCTTTCTTTGTTTTGAATTATGCATTGTTTTAGAATGCAAACGTCATATAGTAATTCATAGGGGTCACATATCTAAAGGTTTCAATGTGTTTTTGTAACTAGTTTGCAATGGCAGGAATCTCCTGGTCTCTTATCAGGAAGCTGCGGAGCTATGGCTTCAGAGGATCCCTCCGAAGGCCGCGTGAGCACAGAGCTCGGGCACGGGCACCGGCGGAGAGCGGCCCGTCACGCTAAAGCAGATGCAAGTATTTTAGTAGGAGGTTGGGAATCGTGCTGCTGGCAAGCTCTCTGGGGCAATATATTCCCGTAAGATGAAGTCACAAACATTGCAACTGTAGTCGACTCCCACTCGCCGGGCAGCACAGACGGGCCATTATGTGGAGAGGTACCAGCTGGTACCACGGCTCCTCATCCTCCTCGGCACTTCATTTGTTGGATTCCTCCGAGATCAGGAGATGGAACTGACATGGAAAAGCAAACCTGTGAACATTCTGCTTGGATGCGTGGCGGCCGTCTCCATTTGTTCCCTCTGTAGAGCTCAAAAACGTGAGTACGGTGTTTATGCCGATTCCATTTGTGACGGCGTTTTATTGTGAGGGTGACCTCAGTAGCCAGGAGACAGGGGTTGGATGTGCCGCTGAAGGCCTTATTCTACTGAGGATGAAGTCTGCTTTCCATAGACTGCTGTACAGTAGGAATGATCTGACAAAAAAAAAAAACATGCATTCTAAACTTTGAACACCAGTTCCACTAGAGGGTCATCTTCAGTCCAGCTGGAAAATGTCCTCTCCGTATAGTTCCTGTGTTGCTGCCGTTTTGCTTTGCATGGATGTCTTACCAGTGTGGTCTTCCATAGTTTGCACAGCTTCTCCGTCACCCGGTCCGGTGTATGTGCCAGAAAACAACACGGTCGACGTTGTAGTTTCAAAAGTCAACGCCGGTAGCGATGTGACGTTGACTGTCGTAAAGAACCCTGACGACTTCTTCTACTTAAAGGGGAGTGAACTGATGGTGAAGAAAGGACTGGACTATGAGGTAATGGCTGGACGGGTCACAATTACTGAGGTGGAATAGAATAATGTGAAGGAAGATATATCGAGTACACAAGAGAAATTCAGTTGTTTGGATTCATGATCAGACATCAGACTTCACACAGGTTCTGATGGAAAGGGACATGAAATGCTTGTTTCTTGTCTGTAAATGTCCTTGTTTATGTTGCGTGGAAGGTCATCGTTATGTGTTGTTTGGGTTGCTTTATTAGTTGCGTTGCATTTACGCTGGCGCTAAAGACAGTCCATGCAGTTGCTTGTGCATTGTATTTGAATGGTAGGACATCCTGAAATCAACGCTCATATCCGTGGTGTGTGTGTGTGTGTGTGTGTGTGTGTGTTCCTCAGTCGTCGTCCAGTGCAGACGCTCTGGTGGTGCAGGTTCAGTGCAGCAGAGCGGGATCCAGATCTGTGAGTGGAGCAGCCACATGAAATAAAATAAATCCAAATAAATTACACTGAATGACAACAGTATAGACAATTTGCTGTTGAAAAAGCTAACTTTTGGACACTTTATCAAAGTTTACCATATAATTTCTGGTTGTTTATTCGTGTATCCATTCTCCATTGCATTTATCCATGCAATGCAAAATCACATGATAAAAAAAAAAGAAGCCTATTTTGAAGTATATTTTGCAGAACATCATTGCATACATTACTGTGAAGTTGCCCGTCCTGTGGAAGTTGGACCGATGCAGATGCGTCTTCTTGTTCCTCTTGTTCCCCTCAAGATGAACGTGTCTGTGAAGGTTTTTATCGAAAATGTGAACGACAACCCTCCGAACTTTGCGCAAAACCACTACATTTTGGATGTGAACGAGGTCAGTAAAGTTTCCGTTCTACGAAAACCGTCTTTTTTTTTTTTTTTTTTTAACCGCTGGGTCTCTCCCAAATGGACTGAGGGGTGTTGTTTTGGTTTCCCCGCAGCTTTCCCCGGTGAACTCCAGCGTCGGACTGATACGAGCGACGGACGTCGACTCGCAGCTGCTGTACTACCGCTTGGAGCCTGCCACAGTGAGACTACAGCGCGGGAATTGACCTGGTCTGATATCGAGGAATTCCGTTTGCAGGTAATTTAATGTAATGTTTCCTTTTCCTCCCTTTCCTCACGAGGACAAGTACTTTCGTCTGGAGAGCATCAATACTCCGCGGATACTCGTCCAAAACCTTCTGGACTACGACGCCATTCAAAAGATCGCCCTGGTTTTACACGTACAGGTATAACAGTCAACACACTGGTGTCGCTCCACATCCCGGTGAGATATGACGGCGTCTGACCTTTGACCTGTGCCGCAAATTCCAGGACACGTTCAACGGCTCAGCTTCCAATAAACCTTTCTTCACATCTGTGGCCACAATCACGGTCAATGTGAAAGACATCGACAACCGACCCCCGTGGTTCCAGCCTTGCATGAGAGCCAATTTGGGGATGGCCAAACTATGCGTGAGCACAGGCTACAAGGGCAGAGTCAATCTGACCGAAAAAGAGGTGAGGATTAGTCCTTCTGCCTCAGGGGTGTGTGGTGTGAGGGGATCTTAGGACTTTGAAGGCAACGTGTCATCCTTCTGGCATCTGTGAAAGTGATACAAATGCTATATTTACTGGGCAAAAAAACCCAACAATGTTTCACTTCACCTCCAGAATAGAAATTGGGAACGGTGTCAGGGTTGGATGTGTGCAAACGAAAGCGGAGAAAGCGTCGGAGGCATGATTTTCCTTTTTCATTCACAGGACGGGCCCTTGGCTTTGGAGCCGGGCCCTTTGTACGCCAAGGACGGAGATAAGAACAGGAGCGAGCAGATAAGCTACAGAATTCTCCGAGGTTGGAAAGTGCTTCGCGATATGCCGGCGTTCCTTGCGTTCCCTCCAGAGTTTCCACAGAACGTCAATAACCGGCATCTGCTCGATCTCACGACAGCCAGAAAGATAAGGTCTGAGAGATGCTTTTTGTCTGTTTTCGCCCAGGGAACGAGGGCAGTATATTCCAGATTGACGAAGACACGGGGAACATCACCATGGCTAAAGCTGCCGATATTGTTGGTCCAATAACCCTCACGGTTCTGGTAACTGCTCTCTGTGTTAACCTGAAGCGAAATCATCGGCCTCCTCATTGCATCTAAATCCAGAAGTAACGCGGCCCTTCTCTTAGGCGTCGCAGGTGACCAACAGGGACCAGTTCGCCGTGGCGCTGGTCACCATCGAGGTGATGAAGAAGAGCAGGAACCCTCCTCGCTTCGAGAAGGAGCGCTACGAGGGCTACATCTACAGCACCTCGGTCCCGGAGAGCATGATCCTCAGGGACCGCTCCTCCAACAGGCCCTTCAGAGTCCGGGCGAGAGATGAGGACTTTGCCAGTGTGAGCAGCGCGATGCGATGTTGTCTCAGAGTCCGCGTGACATTTATTTTACTTTAAATAAACATACTGTACAATGCAATTAACAATGACGCCTATGATTACTGTGTGTGTGTGTTCCAGGGGTTGAATCCAGACATAAAGTACGAGGTGCAGTACAGCAGTTACGTCAATGTGACCTCGGAGGGTTTTGTAATTCTGAAGAGAGTTGTGAAAACTGAATCGTTTGCACTGCAGGTAATCAATGCATGTCGTTTTATTCTGCCAGTTTATGACATGTGCATCCCATGTGCATCCTCGTATAACTGTCCTTTGATTTGGCTTAAAGATTAGAGCAGTGGATGCGACAACAGGGGAGTTTGGGATAGCAGCGCTCTCTGTGCAAGTTATACCAGGTAAGGGCATCGGGCCTCTGTCCGTGTTGCTCCTTATATTCTGGAAATTTACAGGAATTTAATGAAGGGGCATTTTAATATACTGTAGATGTTGGGGGGGCATCATCTTATCAGTTCACAGTCACTTGATTAAGGGATCGCTGAAAGTATTTTAGAATTGTTGTGGAAACCTTTGTTAAATTATGATTGCATTGTTTTGCCTTTTTCATTTTATTTACATTTCTCTGCCCTGACCGTTTGCTGCGATCCGTCTGTCTTGCAGCGGTGGCCGTGCCGTCCCCCACGGGCGGAGGGTACCGCGCCGGCGACATGGCGCTCCTGGGCCTCGTCATGGCGGCGCTCTTGGTTCTTTGCTTCATCGTGATCGGATTCTTGATCTCGCGCGTCTGGAAGGGGAAGTCCAACGTCAACAAATTATCCGAGGTCAGCGCGCTACGTCGAGTATTAAGCGCCGCTTGGGCTCCATTAGATTGGACGAGACAGGTACTTTGTAAAACCCCTGAGAGAAATGGGGGTAAAACAGCAGCAACACAGAACATTGGACAAATGGAAGATATAAGGCCGATGGACTAAATTATAATAAACAATACGTATCTGCACACAATAGACAAAGATAGACAAAAATTTACAAACAATTTACCACTACTAATAAAAAAATAAATAAAAAAAGGCATTAACAAGAGTACAGAGTTGCTAAAACAGGCACCAGAACTCATGATCAACTATAAGTTAACAATGAACAAATAATTATTAACTAGAAAACAATGAATTAATTCTCATTATAAACAATTAATTGAGTAATAAATCATTAGCAAGTAAATTTCCAAGGCAATACAATATCATTCCCATTTAATTAAAAGTTATCCCATTTAATTTATTCAAGTTATTTTACAGAATCAGATTTCATTCAATTTAGCCAAGCAGTGGTGTACTACACACTCATTTTGCTATACAATTCATTACTGCCATCTAATTCATTCCAATTTACTTATTATGTAAAGGCTCACATGCATTATTCTAAAACTTTACCACTGCATTTCTGCAGATTTACATCTCAGATAAAGACTTAGCTGTGTGTGAAATGTCTGCATGTGCAGGATTGTGTAACTAATGAATATTTATCAGCTGAAATCCACAGAAGGGCTGCTGTGTTACAGCAGAACAAATGAACCTATCTGACACTCGAGAACGGTGACATCCGTAAAACAATGCCCCAATATCTGCTTTGCTTCATTAACTTGTGTATTAATGAGGCTCCTCTCCCCCGTCTAGTGCCTGAGCCCCTGCCTGCGCTCCACTCAGCCCGGGGGCAGCAGGCCCAGGGACTCCATGCAGTACACCAACGATGGTTTCCAGACCGAGGGAGACCCCAACCGCAGCGGACCCCGCCGCTGGACCACCGCCATAACGAGACGGAGCACCATCCCCCAATCCAGAGGCAGGCTGATCCCGCTTGAGCGACGGAGCCGCCATTGCTCCTCCTGTGGGGTCTACACCAACCATGTGCCCAAAGGAAGCCCTTTGGCGGGCAAAGGGGGGAGAGGGGACAGAGGAGGGGATGAGTACAGCGGGAGGTCCATCCTGAGCAAGCAGAGGAGGAGGGACGAAAGACAGAAGACGGTTTGGTTCAAAGAGAGCGAGGACTCCTCAGACATTGAGGTGGAGATTATCCCAGACACAGTGGGCAGGGTGGAGGAGGAGACCAAGGAGGAGCTGGAGGCGGAGATGGAGATGGAAGGGGTGGTGAGAGACCCGGCTGCTCCACAGAGAGAGGAGGAGAGTCAACAGGAAAGCGAGACCATAGAGCCCGGAGAGGATGCTGTTGATGGAAGTACTGACTTGAAAGAAGAGGAGCGCCAGGGGAGTGACGGCAAAGAGCATGAAAACACTGGAGCTCAGCCATGAAACTCCCTCAAATTGTGGCACTATAATTCCATTGGATAAAACCTTAATGCTGATTTTCATGTCATTTCCTGGATGTCTGCAACATGTCTCCACATTCCAGCATCGACCGCACAGCCAAGCCTTCAGTAACTTCACAAAGTACTTTTCTACTTGGAATATACAGTAGAAATGGGTAGCATGTTGGAGCACTAGCATTACCCAAGGAATAATAAATAAATACGCAGGTCACATACAAGCCCGACATTAAATACAAACCTAAGCCAGGCTGTGGTTGGTTTAGGTTTGTATATAATTGAAAAACAAGGTTGGTTTAATTTAAAAAAGGTGGTGATTATGCAAACAAGTCATTTTAATGCCACCTCTTTGCTTGTCAGCAGTGACGTTTTGGTCACAACAAACTGTTTATCTACTGAATATTTAACAGGTAAAGGGACTTCTCTGGGGATCGTATTTTGATAATGTTAAGCAAAATAACTTTTGTTACAGTAGATATGTTAATATATAGCTGACATTTTTGTACATTGAAGCGAATAGCAGAGTTTTAGAAGAATAATAAAGTTTGAAAGACACGTCACTCCTACACTGCCTCGTTTTGGATGGCTCAGCTGCAATAACAAAGTCTTGTCGGATTAATTTACGCGATGCCAGTCTACCCAATTTTAAGTAGAGATAAAATAATAGTGTTTATTAAAAAAATAAAAACCACTTTCGAGCCGATTATTAACTAGGGTGAAAATGTAACAAGTGACACGGGTCATCTTTTTATTTGTAAGTCTTTATTTGAGGCCAATCACAATAAAATTGATGAGATTCAGCAGATGAGGCTGAGGGCCTCCAACAATGCAAATTAAAAGTGTTCTGTTGCTTAAAACAGGTCCCTGATTTAAAATAAATTTGCAGATCAGTCATATTGTATCTTATAAACAGGCAGTACGATGCAAATAACACACACACACACAACACACACACACACACACACACACACACACACACACACACACACAACACACCTCTAATCTGCCAACACATTCTGTTGGGGGATTAAAAAACTTTTTAACTAGCATATTCAGTGCATTTAGAATCTACACAAATGTATTGCCGAGCAGAATTCTAAAGCAACAGAAGAATGTGCAGCCAATTCTTGTGCTCCAAACATGTCTAACGTCAGGTCGCTCACAAACAAGTCGACTTTGCTCATTTGGATTTAGCGAAGCCCACCCTGTTGTTTTCACGATCGAAGACGGTGTAATACTGGCCGATGAACACATCTCCCAGAATCCACAGGGGTCCAGCTGGGGGGGGGATGTCCAGCCCCATGAAGCCGCTAAGACACATGGTTTTACCCGCTTGGCTTACCTGGAAGGTGTGAAATAAACAATAAAAGACAGGAAGTTTCAAGACAGACATTAATAATTAAGTTAGACAACAGCCCCCAGAGGGAACAAAAGCTCTCTGGATCACAGATCGGGTTACTGTGGTTACGACCACCAAATAAAACAATGCTTTGTTTGTGTGGATTGATGACGCAACAGTCACAGGATTGTTTTGTTGTTGTGGGAGCTTGGTGCCCGTCACCCCCTGCTGGACGTCGAGTGCCTCTCACCTTGAGGATGTACTGCTCTCCCGTCAGAGAGTAGGACTGTCCGCCCACGGTGAAGGTGATGACAGGGAGCGTTGGGATCTTGTCACAACTCACCATGTACTGCAACACAATAGATGTTTTTACACTCTGGACACCGAGGTTGTGAACCCTAAAGCCTCGCTCAAGTCCAGCTCACCTCTCCCTGGATTAGCGGCATAGCTCCGATGGCCTTCTGCAGGGCTTTGACCTCCGTTGCGGGGCCAGTGATGAGCGACGTGCCGCTGTCCACGATGGCCTCGCAGCCGCCCTTGCACAGGCTCAGCTGGCTTCCCACTCCCATCCTGTCATGCACATAGATGTACAGAGTGAAGCATGAGAGAGAATCACAGCATTTCTGTCTGAACTGATAGTCAAGAGTCAAGAATGCAACATTGCAAAGACTACACTATTAATTATTATTAAAACTTTCCCACAATTCAATCATTACCTGAGAAAATAAGTTGTAAAGAAGATGTTTTCTACACTTAGCATGCCAGTTCAACAGGATTCTGTTTCATTATGTTTTCTTAAAGTCAATTAATGTTTAATTTATTTCTACCACTTTTAGATTTTGAATATAATTTGATGCAACAATTTCTTGACATTAAACAGTCATGTTGTCTACTTATCTTTATTCAATGGTTTGATTCCGCAATAACTAATTTCTTGTCCAAAAAGAGCAATCACTAGAAAGTTTTAGCATTCAGCCGTTAGTTACACACTGCTACCAGTGCTAAACTCGAGTGATGGAGCACGCACACACCCATCCATGTGGATCTGCCAGTACGCTTGGCGGCTGATGTTCACATAGTGGAAGTCGCCGGTGTAGTATTTGGGGTCAGTTCCTCCAAGCAGCAGCTCACCGCCTGGCGTGGTGTCAGGGTTCCTGGAAGAGGACAAGAAGGAAAATACAAAAATAAATAAAAGCTTGTCATAAGAGAGAAAAAAAACAAATGTCAAAAGTATAAATTATTCTTATTAGACAGTTACACCAGCAATGTTTCATAAGATATTAATAAAGATGGTACCTGGCACCAAGGTTCAGAGCAAATCATAATCAAGATGTAAATGTGTTGGTCCCCACCTGTTAAGGTAGAAGGAGAAGACGTTTTGCTCCACTTTCTTCTGGCTCATGATGTTGTCAAAGACTGGCGTCACCCCGTCCACGGAGATGCGTGGGTAAGCCATGCCGAGAATACCGTCAAATTTAGCTGCGATGAAGACGACGCCTGGCTGCTTAATGGCTTCTCCAAACATCTGCTTCTCAACAGCTATGTCCCCAATCTGGAAGAGGAGGGACCAACCAAAGAAAACAACAACAAAAAAAAAACAAAAACACCACAATGTTTAAACGGAAAACTACGACAAAAGAAAAGAAAACCTTCATTGCCCATGTGCAACTGGCTTACGGAGCATGTGTCCTGACTGAGGTAGCCTGACAAGCTGCCAGAGCCGTACTGGATGGCAAACTCGGTTCCATTCTTCACATACGTGCTGGACTTCGCAGCGTTGTACTTGTGGTGAAGCACTTTAAGAGGGGGGGGGAAGTTAATTTAAAGATTAATCAAACTGATGAGGCTTGGGATCTATGATTATGTATGTATGCATGCATCCAAACTTTAAAAATGTCTCTAGTATTGTTATTTATTAGCTGAAAGGACTTACAGCAGGCGATGTCTGTGAAGGAACAGTGAACTGAGGGCACCCACAAGTTGGAGGATCCAGTGTCGAACACCACAGTGAAGGGTTGCGGGGGGGTGCCCAAAGCAATCTCTCCATAATACTGGGCCTGGACAAGAACAAAAGAAAAACTTTAGTATCAAAAGCTTGTAGACACACAACCTTAACTTTGGTTCCTAAACACTAGAACTTGCCAGTAAGAAAGATGCCCATAAAACATCACTTAGCCCAATTCTTGAGCTGAGCCACTCTCGAGGAAACCGCCTAAAAAAATTCTCTAGAATAAAATTAGCTAATCATCTTTAAACTGACAATGCAAAGCAAATATGCCAGAGACTTCCTGATTGGTAAACTTAATGATTCAACAAAAAGGGTAAATGGTCCTACAATAGAAACACACCTTGGAACAAACAGAAGGCCCAAACATGAATCGCTCCGAGGTCCGATTGTTATTGCTAATATTGGACCCTGCAGCTACTAGTTCCAGTCATTGAAAGCAGGTCAGAGGACAAATACCTTCACGAGTGGTGCTGAGTCAGCACTATTTCAGCAATATTTATTTCATGCATTTCTTAGGGAATGTATTGTTCGTGTTTGTGATTACGAAAACAAATTCGTGACTCAAGGTCATTTCCTTCTCACGTGAATGGATGTAACTTCTGCTTTCTCTCATCATGAGAAAACACTTCAGTTGTTTTAGTCATTGTGTACGGGTCTCTTATACCTTTCAAATTGCTCATATCTACTCTTTTTTCCATTTAAGCAGGATCATAATATCTTTTGAATCCTTTGTAAAATTACATTATGGACTCCAATGCAAAGACACAGGGCCCAAAGTTTAGGCTCTCCAAGTGCATGAGACTACTTCAGGGTTCCATTTTATAGTAATGCCAATTAGTGGCCATTTATAAAAATGCCAAAGCTACTCAATTTCAGCTTTACATAACTCAGAGGCAACAATTTTCAAAACGTTCAAAATGCACCATCTTAACTTTCATTCCCCTGCCTGCTTTATTGGAGGGCATGAATTAAATCAGAGTTAGAAAAACAAAAAGACCAATAGCTATAAATACAAAGCACGAAAATTTCCAGTATTCTTACAATGTGACAATAGGTCATGAGATAAGGATAAGGAAGCAAACAGTTCAGAAGCCTACATTGTCACAATGTCAGCTGACATTTAGCAAAGCTTCCTCCTATGTCCCAACAACTGAAGCCAGATAACCAACCAACAACAGTATAAAATCAGCCATTTAGAGAGCTGTTGCGCACTGGGGGTTTTGTTGACAAAGTCTATTTTTCCATTCAGCTAGGAGGATTAAAGGGAAAAGGCCAATGGCGTCATGACACAAGAGAACCTTTGTTGTGCGTCTGCTGTCGCTTGGCCCTCGACTCCTCGACGGTGCATTAGGGAAAGCCAAGACTTTACGGTGCACAGGTCAGTGGTTTACTTACGTCAAGGTAGTTCTTCAGGGTCTCTGGAGTGGGTCCATTACTGGAGGGAAAGCCAAAGTTGTACTTAAGGGAGTGTTTCTCAGCCAGAAGCTCCTCTACTCTTTTCCCGGAGTCCGTCAGCTCACGTCTAATGGAACGGAATTTCTTCAAGGGGATTCTGGTGGCGAAGATGAGGAAAAAAAAAGTCACAAGGTTTGGGTTAAATACACAGCCGTGGAAAAGGTGACGGCATTGGCTGTCATAACAGTTGAGGTTGAGTGCCAACAAATGGCATACTTGAGATATAGCGATATAAGATGAGATAACAACATTACCCAGGGGAAATTCAGGAAATGTAGGCCCAAATGAGGCTTATTGCCAAGTCAAAAAAGGCTGCAATGGCTAACATTTTAGATGTTCTTAGATGTTGTCTTTCATATCCATTCCAGTCAGGAATCTTCTCATTAAGGTTGTTCATTCAGAATCAGAATCTGTTTATTGGACTGAGTGCATTTTCATATACTGTACAAGTAATTTGTCTTGGTAATAGTCAGTGCATTGTAGTGCAAACTTTGATTTTCTTATCCTCGCCACGTGAAGACGTACATCCTCAACCTCCCACAAAAGTACCCGGAGACAAGAGCTGACTTTAGGTCTCTTAATGGAAGCGGTGTGAAACTGGAACAATACAGAAGTACGCAGATGAACAATCGGTCTCTATGTAAATGCACATAATCTGTCAATACGTTGTCGCAACTCCTGCACTGTATGCATACACGAATAAACTTACAGATTGTGCTTTCTCAAGGGCAATCACGAGGCAGATGGAAGGAGACGTTAGTCCGAGTCTGTGGGGTGGTCTGACTGCATGCCCGTGTCCCTGACTGGCCCTCTGTCTACCCTGTGTTAATGCCGTCACAATATCATCACAATGCTACGATGTCGGTCCTGGTTGGGAGGGACGGAACACTCCTGGACTGGCATCTGTAAAATGTCAAACTACTGTTATTTTATTGGAATTACAATTATCATGCCGGCCACGGCCGCCATCTTGAGAAAAACCCAACGGTGGTCATCTTGAACTGTGAGATAGAATGAAGCTGCTGGGCAATTCTAAAGTTCCAAATTTGACTTTTGAATTTAGTAAAATAAAAATAAAAACTTATTATTTGACACAGAGATCATCCAAATCAGACTAGTCCACGCAACTTTATTGCAATTACAATTTCATACCAGTCATGGTCGCCATCTTGAAAAATGGCGGCCGTCTTTAATTTTCAACGACTTTGCATGTATCATCCAAATGGCAATTCCCAAGAACTATGCAAGGTAAATAAATTCAACTAATTATGTCCTCAATATCACATTATATCCATCTCTGATAAGAAACCTGATCTGAAAACAGTTGTCGCCCGTGAAAATTCATGATGGCTCAATATCCAATGTTTCTTGGAATACGATCAACATGATGTGTACAATGCTTTGCCGTTGTACACATATGGCAAACGTGCGGCATACAACGGGTTAAGTCCAACTTGCGGTGTTATTGCACAGGCTGCGTTCAAAAACAAGCCCGTCATAAGGCACAGGAACACCGCTGGACGAGGCTGTTACACACCGTCCGCTGGGAACGGACCGTCCCACCACCGACAATGTCTAAGACCCATCTCTTCCCTCTTGCGTGTAGTTCAGTCCGAGTCGTTTCGTGTGTTTTCCGTGATAGTTTCGCCTTTTGTGGATTATTCCCTTTACTCGGCTGGTCATCGCGTTGTTGTTTCCATCTGGTTTTCTCTCCGTTTTTGTGCTTTTATTCTTCTAATGCGCGCTCTCCGTCTGTCTGTCTCTCTCTCTCTCTCTGTGTCTGTCTGTCTGTCCTGCTTTTGACTCGCACTCCTCGTTCCCTTTATTCGCGTGTTCTTGGTTAACCCAGCTGCCTCGACGGGACAGCGCTTCGGGCCAACTCCGGTTGCTCCTGTGAGTCATTTCTATATGACTTGTGTTTACCGCAACACCAGACTGGCTAGACGTGTTAGCATAGCTAGCTCCCAGGCTCGGCTCTAACAAGTCGTTATCTTAGCATAAGACAATACAAACTTAGTTAAACCACACGAGACGTTGCGTTGACTGGTGTGGCATTAAACACCGCTCAGAATGATCATTATTATCATTATTATTACTGAATTCTAATTGATCTGTTTAAAGGCAGCTTCCGCTCAAACACCCACTTCATTTCAAAATGTCTCTCTTACCGAACCAGTGCGTCGCACGTCAGGGAGAGAGCCGCGCATGCCAACAGGAGTAGAATCCGCATTTTACAGCCGCAGTGTGACAGAGATTCGATCCCTTTATCTTGTTTTATTCTATTGTTGTTGTTGTTTTACAGCTGTACGCAGAGCAAGCCGCAGCGACTACACAGTTCAACTGGCTCCTTCCAAGTACAATCCACTTTTATCACCTGACCGCACGTCACGTGACTCGGGACGCGTTCCGGATCATAAGCAGAACGAGCCAGTAATA
>OMKR01063561.1:13115-23635 GCA_900302355.1 Cyttopsis rosea
CGAGCCAGTAATATTATTATTATTATGTTTATTCTTATTATTTTAGATTTCATTTGTATATATTTTTTAAACATATCTTTTGTATATTTTTGATATATATATATATTTTTTTTAAAATATTTTAATCTGAAAATATAATTATTTGTTGTTTATTATATGAGCTGTGCACTGTCTCGGACCTTTCTGTCTCGGACCTTTTGATGAGTCACCTTCATGTGACTCGGGACGCGTTCCGGATCAGGTAAAACAACAACAACAACAGCTCTGGCGCTGCGCAGTGCGCACACAGCTGAAAGTAAGTAAAGCTTTATTTATATAGTACTAATATCGTACTAATATATTGAAGTAGCTATATTAAAAGAATTTTTTTAATGAAATGTATACAAAACAAAAGTGAAGATTTATATAAAAATAAAAAAAATTAAAAAAAGGCTAACCTATAAAAATGAGTTTCCAGGTACTGCTGATCTAACAGATTGGGGGATATGTGGTATAAAGTACTATGCACCTCTATGATTACAATTTACATTTAAATGGTACAGGTATAGTCATTTAGAATATTATGGAGCAAATGGATCATTGACGTACAACAAATCAGCAGTTTGAAACATACAGTTCCTGATTTAAAGTTTTTGCTTTTGGTTTGTTTTGATATGTAATTATAAATCCTGAGTAAAAAAGTAGAGATGTTTTCTTTGAAACGTCTCTGAAAACAAATGTTCAGTAAAGAAGTACAATAATAGCCCTAATCAACAGAATCAAAGCCAGTCTTAAAAATGACCATACACAAAATCACCCTGATCTTGAAATAAGGCGGGTAAGAGGGTGAGTGAGAACGTCTCTCCAGTACGCATGGAGTTTGTTTGCTTGTTTGTTGGGTTCAATTAAATAAATACATCTACAATAAAAACACACAGCTTTTATTTGTTTTGTTTGGAGGAACGGGGACACGCAGCGGAGATCACTTCGGAACTTTTGATTCATGGGCGGCCCTGGATATAAATGTCACTAGTTTTGGAGTACATTGTTAAAAAAAATCCTGAATACATCATGGTCATAAACATAATATAGTTAGTGGAACCCCCCTTTTGACCGTTTAAAAGCTTGTTCTTGACACTAGACATGGCCATGTTTTCTACAGATAACCACTACTTAAAGGTGCAGTGTGTAGAATTAGTAGCATTTTGCAGAACGGACTTGGCAGAAATGGAATGGAATATGCAATATAATATTCCTAAGTATGTTTTAACTAGTGTATAATCCTATATAATAAAAAAAAAGAATCGTGTTTTCGTTACCTTAAAATTTGCCGTTTATATCTCCATGGGGGCTGGAGCCCCTTCCACGGAGGCCGCCATGTTGCACCATGTTGTTTCTACAGTAGCCCAGAACGGACAAACCAAACAATCTAGAGAGGGACTTTCGCATTTTTTCGCGACCACTGTAGATTCTCCTCCACGGACGCCGGCATTTTGCACCGCCACGGACATGGAGGGGAATTCATTTGGCAATCTGCAATCTCTCACTGCTAGTGGCCGCTACATTCTACACACTGCACCTTTAAGTTATTATTTTTTCTAATGCAGGGTAGGATTTTTTTTAATGTTTAATTTATTGTTGTGTGCCCTGCAATGACAAGCGGTGAACAGCGAGTGGCTGCCTCATCTCGCACATGATGAGGGATTAACAAAGGGTTTGGGGAGGATTTACTGGATGTTCTCCTGTACAATGTGTGCATGATGAAGTCTTAAATGTTATTCAACCTTCTTTTCTCATCCAAACTGATAGGAATGCTTTCAAAAATGTTAAAGGAAAAAGGTCAAACCCCCAAATGGACCTTCTGTTCCAACACATCAGTCTTTTAAACCCCCTGGACAACAATATATCTAACACAATGAATTAGTGTATATGAAATTGTTTCAAGTTGTACAAATAGTGGTGATAAAGTCACTCATTGATGAAGGTGCAGTATATTCTGAAGCCTGCGCAGAAGGGGAAACAGGCCACTAGGGGGCGCCCTTCTAGCCAGTTTAGGGATTTTATCCATCCTAAATGAATGTTGACTAAAAGCAACCAATGAACCAATTAGTGACCATCCCCTCCAATGACCACAAAGCAAAGCAACTTCATTGGACAGCGACCTGCGAATAATCAAAGACAAAGTCATTTCCTAGAGTCACAGGATGAGGTGATGTTTTGGCTTCAATGCAAATAATAAGCTGCAACTCACAACAATTACATTTCTAGCTTCCGGTTAATTAATTGTAATTGATGCCACTTTAGCTGTGGCATATTCCGGATGACAAAATATATTTAATTTAATTCCTTCATAATTCCTAATTTATTCCTTCATCAAAAGATGAAAATTCTGGTTCTATGTTACTGTAATTGTTCAAAATCAACAAATTGGCATATGGGAACTTTGATTTAGTGCTTTACATTGTTTTTTCTTTTATGAATTATGTTTCTGTCTGTTTCACACACACATTCATGCATCGATGGCGGCGGCAACCGTGCAAGGCGCACACCTGCTCATCAAGAGCAGTTAGGGGGCTTCAGTGTCTTGCTCAAGGACACTTCGGCGTGCTGCCGGGGATCGAACCAGGAACCCTCTGATTACTGGACGACCCGCTTCACCCCCTGCTCCACCACCAAAGCCCCCAGTAAATGGGTCAACTGCTTAACTTCAAACTATTCCAGAACATTTTAACTCTATTCCAATTAATTTATTTTCTGATGGAAACAAGTCATGTTTGATTAAATTCTATTGTAGCTTCATCAAATAAATCTGCTCTGCAAAGGGTTTGTTTCACTCCATCCAGAGGTTCAACAACCCTTAATTCCACATATCATTTTCAAGGCGCTTTCCTCGTATTATGTTTCCTGGCTGAGTCATAGTGCCACAGTCAGACCATAGCAAACATAATGGAAATGTATTGGTAATTCATAGGTAATTAAGGTGATGAATAGAGTAGCAATCTCTCACAATGACGCTAATAATCAGATTGAATACAATTTATTCCTGTCAGAGATGGATCTTCTTCATCCCGTGCACATGCAGGTTGAGCGTTTGTACCCAAATATTCACTTGTGAGCTGATGTAGGACTGCCGCCCTACATAAGCCCTCATCATGACGGAGGAAATCCCTTCCCGTCTTCTCGCAATATGCTAGAAAATAAGTAGGTCAAAAAAAATAAACCAAACGTTTTTCTTTGCTGCTAAGTGCTAAGTTTGTCTGCGTGTAGTCGTTGGAGCCTCAGGTACCCGTCCTCCAGAGGTTGCGTTAAGCTTTGTCCTGCATTACACATGGGACTGTCAGGCGGAGGGTTTGCTTTCCTGGCTGACGGAGAGTAGAGCCGCTCTGTTCCGCCAGTAAGGCCTCGAGGCAGGGACCCCGGGCCAGTGGCTCCACTGTCCCAGGGGACCCACCCGCAAGTGTGATGCCATGCCATGAGACAGGAAGTCAGAGAACCGTAGTTACATCCAGTACATAACTCTATTTTACTGTATAATAGACTTGACATTTCCTTGAACGGATTTCTCCTGCATCCTGGAGTATGATTATAAAAGGGCAATGACGATTAAATTACTACAATTGCTGGAAAGCATTTTACAATGCACTTTTCAAAACTCCGCCCACAGTTAGCACAACAGCGTTCTATGTTGACCGCACCGACATTTAACACAAAATTATTTCAATGAACAGTTTTTTTTTTTCAGCTACTAGTGTAGTGCCCGTTCCAAACGTGCCTGTTCGGAACAGGCTAATAAGGACAGAGGACCTTTCTTCCTTCTTACCTTCTTTCCCCCTTCCTTCCTCCCTCCCATCCTTCCTCCCTCCATGCCTGTTCGGAATTCTTCCTTCTACTTTGTGACATAGTTCCGGATTCCACATTCCTGAATTAGCAATTCTGACAAAAACGAATCAAAGTTTATTAATATTATACGTGTCGCGTGTCCAAAATTGCACCAAATTGGACACTGCACCTTGGGTCGTTGGGTCCCCAGCGATCCCTCCTTTGCATAAATCTTTTCACAGAACAGACATGAATATATTCTGTAATTACAGCTCCTTGCATTCATACTGGTATAGTGGTTGAATTGATTGCTATAGCCATTCATGGGTTATTACTGTATAAAGCAAATCATTTAACAGGAAAAATGAAAATGAGGTTTCTTTGTAATTCCTTTACCATTCTAACTTCACCCTTTCACACACAACATACAATCTCACACGCACACAGATTTACATACCTAAAGTTGCTGCAGAGAATTGCCCCAGACCATAATAAAAGTCATTACAATATGCCGGGACGCAGGTGGTAAAGGAGCGTGCGCGGAATGAAGAGAAATTAAAATTGATGATCCAATCTGTGGGTGAATAATGGGTTGAGGGAGTAATGTGACAACACAATTTCATCCTCCCTCTGACTGTTTGGCTGCTGTTAGAAAGAAATTCTGCCATTATTCTTTTCATAGATAACACAATGAATATACGCTATGTGTTTTGTGGCTTCAACATCAACATCACATTATGACGCCAGTGGAAACAAACAACTGTTCAGCGTCACATTTTGACGACGCCCCCTCCACGAGACCGGCCTGGATTTCGCCGAATTACAGTGCAGCCCTTTAAGAAACAACTCCGAGAAAATTGCCATAAACACGGCATTGCCAGCGCGAATCCTAACTGTGATTGAAAGTATGCGATCATCGTCGGATTAAATACTTTGAAATATTATTGCATGAAATGTGTATTCGATTGTTGTGTCGATCTGAAGAGCCGTAATTACGGTAAGAAGAACTCCGACATCGACATGCATTGTCGAGAAGACGGGGACGGGAGTGACAGAGTGAGAGATAAACACGGGATAAACACATCCTTTAGCTGAGACTGGCGGCTTGGCTGGCAAAAACGGCAGAATCTATTTCGCGCAAATTGATGCTTGTCGCGAACTACTATCCGAAACAATGGAGCTTGAAAGCCCCTGATTGTGCTCACACAGATCGCGCTGTGAGGAGGACGAAGCTGAACAAACGAGAGTGAAACGTCTTAACGCTTTAAACAATCACCGAAATCCTTTCACTACTAATCCTACACAATGCTTGATCGGAAAATACTATTAGGCACTCATGTGACCTGCCAACTAATTTGGCAGGCCCTGTTAAAGGAGACCGGGGGGGATGGCTAATGCATCATTAACCATCCAAACTGCCTCTAATAGCTTATTAAAAAGCCATTAGACGGGGCTGGATATCTTCACCTCGCTGCGTGTTTCACCACAGTTTATACAGGAAGACGCTGGTTCTGCAGTTTGAAAAGGGTTCGTAAACACGGAAGCTCTTATTCCTGGTGGAGCAAATCCTCAAGCAGATCTCCGACACCACGCGCAGAGGGAGTCATCACCGCATTTTGTCATTGCTAATATTCCCTCTCTGTTTCTTCTGGAGGAGAGAGAGAGAGAGAGAGGCACAGAGTTCAGCATCAAACTCAGAGCGATGATGTGAATGGAGTGCGTTTCATCTCTGAGTGAAATGTTATGGGCAATTGTTTTGCGCTCTCCTGCGCGACTCCCTTCTGCTCGTGTTATACTGATATACTGAGTCCATATCTGTTAGAATTCACCACACACGCACACACACTCACACACACACACATCCCTTCAGCGCTCCTTTCAAACTGTTGTAAACTCGTACCCACGCAAGCCGGCTGAGAGTGATCACTCCTCACCGACAGAACTCCCGGCAGCCTTCACAATTCATTTGCTCTATTTTCTTTTCTTTTCTTTTATCCTATTTTTTTTATATCCCCAATTCTCCTGTTCTGCTCGGCGATTCCTGAGGCTCTATTGGCACGAGCTAAAGGTGGGCAGACCCCGATCGTTTCCTCAGGCACTTAGCACATGTAGTGATTACTTGTGCACACACGCACGTGCAGGCATGTGCACGCACGCGTACACACACGCAAGACACACACACCATACACACACACACACACACACACACACACACACACACACACACACACACACAGCAAGACGAGCAGCTATGCAGACTTGCTGAGTGATTTGTATCTCCTCCACTCACTTACTCTAAAGGTTAATTCATTCATCCCACATCTCTCATTAGGCGCTCGTGGCGTTTTGGGCGTCCTCCTATCAGATCAATCTGTTTGATTTCCCTCTGTGCGCTCTCCACTGTAACTATTATTAAATCCCTTTTCCTGTGAGTGTTTCCCTCCCTTTTCCTCTCTCATTCTCTCTCTTTCACTCTCAATATTAGATTTTATTCTCATTATGCCTCTCTCACTTAACATTTTTCTGATTTTCTACTTATATTTACCAACACAAAGTGGTTGAGTAATTTGAAACATAATTAATAAGTATAAAGTATAAAAGCTGACTGGATAATGTTGCACATTTAAAGTCTTTCACGAGACTCAACTGCTCCTTTTCGCTCCTTCCATCAGTTCAATTCGCCACGATCTGTACTATCTGTAAAAGATGAACTGTGTCACTTCCTGTACAACAGTGGTATTTACATTGGCAATGTAACATTCAGCACGTTCAGCACCTACACTCGCTCTAGCATGTTGATCATCATCTAATGTTTAATTTGGGACATTTCACATTGTTGATAAGACGAAGCATGCCAGTGTTTCTAGTTATGGACATCCCAGGAAAGTACATATTAACACTTCTAATTAAATGCACTATGGCAGATGTCAGCACCTATAAAAAAAATATATATTATACCCCTTATTAATATAGGTTATAGAAATACATAAAATGAAAAAAAATGGGGGGAATGGGATGTTCATGAATGTCAATGTATGAATGGCTGTATGTTTTTTTCTCGATGCAAAAAACAATAAATATAATGTTAAAAAAATGCACTATGGCATAAAACAAATTCAAATTACTCATGACACAACTCGATATTCAACCCAAAAAAGGTTTGTTTCATAAAGTTTGACGTTGAAACTTAAACAGACAGACAGAAAGAAGAAAGAAAACCAGTACTGGTATCAAGTGAGAGTTGAGGAACAGTCAATGTCAAAAAGTTCCATATCATACCATACTTCCATATTCTGCCTTATCTCATTCTTTAGAGCGAAGCAACCGCAGGAAAAGAAACAGACAGGACTGAAAGAGTCAATAACTATAAGACAGGTGGTAAAAGATGACATAACAAGGCTTGGACTGTATTTAATGTTTCCTTAAGATGATTGTAGCAGGCTGGCTACTACTCGGGTTCGGGTGGAAGGACAGGCGGAGATGCAGGTTGTGGAACGATGTGCCGGCTTGCCTGGTTTTATTTAGATGTTTAACAGAAATACTGCTCATGTGCGGAAATACTTATAATACTGATAATAACAACAATACAGAACAGAGGTTCACCGCCTTGAGTGCTCACACACGGCTCTCTGCTGCCGTGTATCTCTCTCTCAGTCTGAAAGACAAACACACGTGAAAGAAAACAATTCCCAGCCGAGTTGGACCAATCAGCACCCATGGGTCTGATCAGGGCCAACTCGGAACAGCTTTACCGGTGTGGGATGAAGCCAGCGCTGCACCTGCAGACCATGGCTTAACCATGCCCTGTCTGCCACACTGATATAGATGAAGTCACTGGTCGTTTCAACACCTCTTATTGTGCTTCTCACAACTCTAATATACAGATCCCTGATACTGGAATGCAGCTTCTTTTTATTGTAAATGATTCCTGCAAGAGCCTATTTCTGCAGCTACCAAATGAGACACTTGTGTCTCATATGGTCTTTTTTATATTTTTATTTGTATGTTTTATGTACATTCTTTTTACATTCTTTACTGTTGTCCTGTCAGTACGATGAGTCATTGAAAACCAAAAGTCAAAAAGTCAAATTCCTTGTATGTGTAAACGTACTTGGCCAGTGAAGCCTGATTCTGATATTTCGAGCATTGGAGCACAACTTGTTGTTGATCTCAAAACTTTTTTCAAAAGCTGTTGTTGCAATTATGGCTCTTGTTGCTGAAAGTGATGTCTCCTCTTTTATGTTTTTGTAAATTATTTACTTACATGCGGGTCGAGACAACGTGCAGACAGAAGTGGAGGAGACCACAGTCACACAGCGCACCCTGCACACGCACTCCACGAGCAAAACTGATACTCACTAAAGCAGACAGGTGTTAAGGTTTGCAGAATCCAACGGCTTGTTTCCATGGTGACCAAGAGGAGAGGAATCCTTTAAAGTTTAAAATTAAGTCTTTCCACTGGAATTCACTGTCTGCTCTGAAATTGGAATGGCATAATAGGTGTGTGTGTGTGTGTGTGTGTGCAAACATCCTTGACATCTATATTTTCGATTAATAATATTATAGAATTAGCCATTTATATCTCTAAGGGCTGGAGCCCCTTCCACAGACGCCGCCATGTTGCACCACCATGTTTCTACAGGAGCCCAGAATGGACAAACCAAACGCTGGCTCTAGAGAGGAACCTGCGCGTTATTCGCGAGTTTCGTGGCCACCGTAACTTCTCCTACACGGACGCCGGCATGTTGCACAATGGAGGAGAATTCAGTTGGTTGCAATCTGCAACATCACTGCTAGTGGCTGCTAAATTCTACACACTGCACCTTTAATGCATACTAGTAATGCAATACTTTTAAGGCCTCCACATTATCAGCACATCAAATGTATAGAAGAAGAAGAATGATTTATTAATCACACATTTTAGGAGGGTGACACACACACAGGAGTGGCGAACGATGAGATACAGTCTCTGCTTTTATCCCATCCTGGCCGTCCTTCCTCCAGGGGCAGCCAGGAGCAGTGGCTCCTCACTTTGTCGGCGCCCGGGGACCATTTCCAGGTGGTGGGTCCATGCCGTGGTCAGGGACAGGACTGTTGGAGGAGACCCATGCGAACACGGGGAGAACGTGCAAACTCCACACAGAAAGGCCCCTGATTGGGCGATAACCCACCGGAGCACGGTGCCAACAGTGCCCCAGCCCCAATGCTTGATAGAACACTGGCTGTTGTCACCCGGTCATTTATCTTTAGTTGTCCCAACTTTAGTAGACACTGTTAGTTTTAACCGGTTATCAGAGATGGAAAGAGTATTGAATATTATTACTTGGCAAATTGTAATTTCATAGTATCACTGAAATTAAACACTCAAGTATTATTTACTTTTAAACTTACCCCAGGTAATAGCAGCATTCAAAATATTTTAAGCGTGTCCAAAGACAAAATTTTCTGTAGCAATTGGATGTTCCACAACTAGACTACATCACACGAATGCTAAGTATAAGCAGAAAAGTACTCGAAAAAGTCAATCCAGTATTGTGAATTGTAATTAGTTTGATTCCTTTCACTGAGCAAAGGCATTCGCTTTGCTTTAACAGGGGTTCACCAAACGCAGGAACTCTCCTCAAACCTAAAAGGAAAAAGGAATAAAATCCAAACTGCGGTTGCCATGACAATGCATTCATGCATTCATGTCCTAGTACAAGGGGATCGCAAACGTTCTTGTTCAAACTTGTTTTGAAACTTTTGAGTGCCGGTACGGTGATCCATTCAGGCCAAATTACCTTGCAGGCAGTTATGAGGAGAAGGGGTCAGAATGAATGCTTTTATCAATTATGCCGTTCGACATTTATAGATTTCGGTTCTCACTATGCGTTCCCTTTGCTGCAACATTTTCATCTTTTAATGGTTTGAGTGAAACTTTAGTGACTGTCGTCAGTTAAATGCCAGAGATCCCAGAGATGCCAAGATCTATAAAGTATAATTAAGTGCGTAGATCTTGTTTGATGAATAATTAAAGTGTAATAACCAGGGAGAGATTTTTGATATAGGGATGCATGCAGCTGGATGAAATTTCAATGCAATGAAAACTAAAACAATGCTTTAAGATATCACATTGGTACATGTAAAATACAGTATGTTTTATCGCATCGGAAGGTCAGCCACAGTGCCGTTGGATTCTCTGGATCGGATTTACCAAAAGATAAGCATCCTTATGTTGACACATATCTAAAACACGTTTGACATTGAAATGGTAATTTTGAGGAAAGTCTTGATGCCCAGTATTGATGGCCCCTGGACAATCTGGTTCCCTATACAAATCCTGAAATTGAGCTCCCCACACATTAACAGGGGTGCTGCGTGGAGCATTTCGGACATCAACACAGTCCGTATACTTCAAGGAAAGAAAGAACTCGACAGAACGTGGTGAACGTGTCCCCGAACACCGAACACATCCTCAGTGGAACTGAATTCAAGACGATTCGGTGAGAAAACCAGAAAACAAAGTTGAACGCTGCTGCCCTTTGTGCATGGAAAGTTTCTATTTTTTTGTGACCATACTGGCCTCTTAAAGTGAAGTCCAGGGAACATGATGCGCTGCACTTGTAAAAATGGATCGATCGAAAAATCAATATAATAGAATAATGTGATTATAGAGTGGTGCTACACTAATAAACAGGATTAATCTATATTTCAGCTATTTAACACAGACTTGCTACTACAAA
>OMKR01063567.1:0-13227 GCA_900302355.1 Cyttopsis rosea
TTGGTAATGGGAATACAAATTTTGTGATCCCCCCCAATCCCCTCACTAATCCCAACCCTCATTATTCACTTTCTGTCTTTCTTTCTTTCTTTCTGCTTCACCCTCCCCATCCCCATCCCCATACCCATACCCGTTCCCCGTGGAGAAAACCTCTCGGGAGTCGCGTTATCCACGCGGCGGCTAGTAATCAACCTCCATTCAGCCACCTGCTGGCATCTCATTCACGTAAATTGTGATGGGAACATGTTTTTTTTTACAAAAGTAAATGGAAATGGCTGCATCCATCCACAGCAAAGTAACAGAGTAAACAGGAAATATGAGTGTCAGTCACGAGGGTTACCAAATTCAAACTGGTGTAAATGAAGACTCATCGCAAGTTCTGTCAGGAAGACTACCGAATTGTCAGCAGGTGGCATTCATCGGCTCCGGCATGCAGCCATCCAATCAGAGCCAGCCTCAACCACCGGGGAGCGAATCTTCGGGCTCCCCTGCCAGTATTTGTACAGCTGCTCACTCTCTTCTCTCTCTCTGTGTCATTTCAAGCTCCATGCTTAAGCGCTGTCATCAGGCTCTCGAAGTACCCAGTCAATACACTTTACCATTAGCTCTACTTCATCCAGATCATCTCACAATGTCCAATTCCGCCTGCGATCTGTTCATGGACGAATTCTCAGAGTCGTTCCAACCTCAGGAACAGCCGTCTCTGGTCTCTAGCTCTCCCAATTGAGAGAACCCTCAGAGGGCAGCCCCAGGAGAAAGCTCCACAATGGCTACACCTACCAGTCGCCGCAGCTCACTTTAACGAGCCAGAGGTCGGGAGAGAACCAGGAAGCCCGCCCCCTCCCCCCTGGTCGTCCCTCATCAAAACGTTTACACATCACCCAAGATGAGTATACCCCGGTTTATTCCACTACTCAGCCCCAGTCAGACAGACTTCCCCGCCCGCTCCATAAATAACACAAACTTCACCTCAACCGTGCACGCTCTCTCAAGTCCTTTGACGTACAGCGCAGGTGCACCTCTCCAACATTATGGTATATGCTCCTACTTCAATTAAATAATTTGCACTCACCCGGCCTGCTTTCCCCACATCTGCAGCCAGTGCCAGGAAACATACCCAAAACCATTCTGCCCGCCGTGCACGTCCAATCCGGCACAACAGATTCAGCGAAATATCGGAAAGGCGCCATTCCTCTCCAGTGTTTATTAAATTCCTCTTCCCAGATTTACTCGCATCCTGGTCCGTTCATAGACCTTCCCACAGGTCATCCCCAGCTTCCATGCGTGCACTCGTCCCCTGTGAAATGCATCTCCAAACTTTCAGTCCGCCTCTGTGTCCTACCGTCTCCCAGTTATCGGACAATAATTGCGGTTTTTACCGGCGCATTCGCTCTTCCCTGCCTAGTGTTCCGCAGCAGTCCAACCCGGATCGCAACGCGGAAGTACTCTGGGAAGTTCATCTGATTTTTGACCCGTCAGTGCTGCATTCAAGTCCAGCCCAAGCATCAGGCAAAACAAATGTCCAAATTAACGGCACATGGATGACACTTTCGTCCGTCGCTTATTAAATCATGCTACTTCGTTTAATTATAATTTAGTCTAGATTTAGTAGCATTTTGCAAATTGACTAGGTAAGCCCCAGCATGCAAGAAGTAATATGCATTTATTTTCTTCTTCTTCAAAAGCAATATTGGTCTTCATGTCACTTCTTCACAAAGTGCTGCAGATGTGAGTTTCCGATACGTTGCTCCCTACTGTCGGGATGATATCGGTTGGCACATGACACTCACAGATTATAATAGCTCCAAATGCCTGCTCATCATGGTTCCGCATCAGCGCACTTCCGTTGTGTGGAAGCTCTCAAGAATTGAAATGCATTAACCAAATTTCCTAATCCTATCTGCAGTAGAATCAATACAATGAACTCACCGACATTAGTCGGTCATTTACATTTTGCGAAGCGGTCATCTCTCTATTATTATTATTATTATTATTATTATTATTATTATTATTATTATTATTGTTATTATTATTATTGCTATTCATCTTACAGTCCGATGGTGGAGTCAGCAGACTCTATCTACTTTCCACAGATACAGTGTCATCTGTGGGTTTTGGGGGGTATTATCAGGCAGTGACTCGCATTTACGGCCTCCATAACTCCCACTTATAATTCTGCACTCAAATTTTACTCCATCCTAGCAGCCGTTTTGTCCAGGAACATTTATGGCAACGCAAACACATAGCAGTATCGCGGCAGCAGCCGTAGGCAGTACCAAAATCATGGTTGTTCTTCCTCAAAAGATACAATGCCATTTACGAGTTGTCTCACCTGACTATCATTCACACACTACTTCCCCCTCTCAGCTCACACATTCTCATCCCATCTCCTTTTAAATTCCAGGTTTTAAGACTTGCGCCCGGACTCTAGTCTAGTAGCAGGCATCCGCACACTGCTGGATCAAATAATAAAATAGCCAAGTCTCTCCTCCCACAATGATCGCAGCCTCACTATAACCCTGCCATTCTCCATCAAACGTTAAAATGCATTCGCAACGATATGATTTATTAAACTACTAAGTTACTCAGGGCACCTATAGTCATCGCCCAAATAAATATACTTCTGCTCTACATTACTCATCTCTAAGTCATCTTACTCCTCCTACATCCAACCAAACCAGGGACATACTGTGCGCCAAAATCCCAATCACCTTGTCTAAAGGTAAGATTTGTATATAGTTGATGGTGATGATCATTGTTCATATCTAATATTGAGCTCTTCATAATCCTCAACTGCACCAATGCCTTCTCTTACTGCATTCTCAGGCAAATCTCAGATGCTCTACCCTAACAGGTTAGGGTTGGGTTAGAGCCTACTCATTCAACCCCAACAGAGATATTTCCTTCGCACAGAGATATTTCCTTATCTTTTCACCCAAATCATTATAGCCTTTTATCAGGCATTCAAAGTCCCAGGGGGCCTGCTCCATAATCATCGCCCGCATTAATTCCACTTTCTGCCCCTATATATACTGTATATCTCTCAGACCTAAATCAGCCCAGAATCGCCACTCTTCATGATCCCAGGTAACAGAGCCATGTCTAGGCTCAGTTCACCCACCATCTAAACCTAATTCTCTCCAAATGCTAAATATCGGCCCAGCGGTACTCAGGACACTCAGAATCGGGGCAGCGACTTCAGTTGCCATGCAAGGAATCTCATTCGCAGCCCTCCAGCAACTGGGCAGATAGCCATCATCCGCATACTCCTACATTCGACCCGACCAGGCCGCTATCCTGAGTGCCCAAAATCTCTTCTGCCCTGACCAAAGGTAAGCCATGCATATAGCTGGTGGTAAATTTGAAAGCAATCTCATGCTAATCTCGTATTCCTCCAGCCCACCGCAATGCAGCAACAGTGTGCTGCCAAGCAGCCAACAACTGCCGCCATGCAGCAAATGCCATTGGGTGACCAACTGCCGCTGTGCAGCAATCGTCATTGGTCATCCAACACTGGCCATAAGGCCAGTTCTATAAATTTTGGGGGTGAAAGATCTCTCCAGCGGCCTCTAAGATCCCTCCCTCCATTCTATGTTTATATGTTCAGTCCTACTGTCAAATCATGTCAATAAATGTCAGATTTTTCCATCTAGTCTCTCCTGATATAAATGAATATACTGTATATCACAAGTTCAGTCAAGAAGACTACCTAATTGTCAGCAGGTGTCATCGGCTCGGGCATGCATCCAATCAGAGCCAGCCTCAACCCGCTCGTTCTTCTGCTCTTCTCTCTCTCTGTGTCATTTCAGATGCCACGCTCAAGTGCTCCCACCTCCACCCCACATTTGTCCAGTAGCAGCCTCGCCAGATTCCCCAGGATGCCAGCAACAGCATAGTCTCCATCAACACCAGCGTCAGGACTCCATGGGGGGAAAGATCTCCCAGCCATTTATGGAATGTGGAAACATGGAAACATTAATTCACCATTTGCCAAGAGAAAACTACCTCCACATTCTGTTACGGTGGTGAATCGATACTGTGATGGAAATGTCCGGTGCTGTGCTTTGTAAAACCACTCTGTATTCACACACACACACACACACACACACACACACATAAATTTAAAGGTACACCAATAAACCCTAGGAAGTGAATCAAGTCCTGCGGTGGCAGCAGAGGAGACTGGAGTCATCTTACAGTACATTATCCTGTGTGTGTGTGTGTTCGTGACTGGGGATGCACCATTGTGTTTGTGTGTGTGTGTGTGTGTGTGTGTGTGTGTGTGTGTCTGTGTGTGTGTGGTAGGGAAGGTGTGAATCAGCCATTTACTAAATTGAAAATATGGACAAAAGATGCCAGCGGCCAGTGAGATACAGTATTGTGCGGAAGATACTGCATGGATGTCATTTTCTATTGCAACAAAAATATATCTAAACTAGTGTATGTGTGTGTGTGTGTGTTTGACAGAAATACAGTGAGTATACAGACCCCTTAAAATTGTCCATATTTTGTTACGTTACAGCCTTACTCTAAATGGATTAAATTCTATTTTTCCTCATCATCAATCTACTCACCATACCCCATGATGACAAAGCAAAAACAGGTTTTTTAGAATAATTGGCAAATATATTAAAAACACAAAACAGAAATATCTAATTTACCTATTAAGCACTGTACAGTATGAGTTTAATCTGATAATTTATCGGCCGATAGCGGTGTGTCATGAAATGTGCGTGAATGTGTGTGGACGTGAAAATGGACATTCGTCTGAGGTCTGACGGAAGTAATTAGCAGATAGCGTGATAGACTATACGCAAGATTCCCTATCGTAATAAGATAACACTTTATTAATCCCAGAGGAAAATTCAGGCATTACAGCAGCAAAAAACAGTAGAGTCGAGAAAGAGATACAAATTAAAACGAGATAAGAAATGACAAATACTGTATGTAGACTATCTATCTACACAAAGATAACATGAGGAGCTAGATAGTGAGCCCAAAAGTGGCAGTTAGTCTCCAGTAAGTACAACACTATTGCGGCATTACTAATAAAAGTGGCATACATAACAATAGAGTAATTCCAGCAGTCATAGAGTGATATACAGTATTAACAACAGTCAGAATCTGGCATTATTGGCCAAGTACACTTACAAATGCAGTACAAGGACTCCAGACTCCAGTTTTCAGTGACTCTCAGTACTTACAGAACAAACAGAAAAGAATGTAAAAATAAAGACAAAAAATAAATAAATAAAATAAAATGTATAATTAGATAGCATAAGATGGCATACAGCATTAACAGCAGTGAAAGAGTGGCATACAATGATAATAGCAGTTTAACAGTAACAGTAGTAATAAGGATAATATTACTAATGATCCCAATATCCCAACAGTCCTAATAAGTAACTGTTATTATAACTATAAAATAGAATATATTATAATATATAATATAATAATAATAATAAATATAGCTGCAGGCAGCAATGCACAGGGTCCAGGTTAGTCGCAGCAATTGCACCAATGTGAAAACAAGCCAAAAAAACTGAAATAAACTAAATGATAACTAACGTACTACTACACATACTGCTGTGTGTGTGTATGTGCAGTAACGTCAGCCTATGCATATCGATCTAGATAATGTCATATATCTGGATTGCAGTCCAAGACCAATGTTGTTGAATCATTGCAGCTAAATGTCAGCAACCCCTCAGCTGCGTATTTGCTGTCTTGTACACATTCTGCCTGCGAACCAGTGAATCACTCACTTGGTGAGTGAGTATATCCCTCGAACGAATCAGTGATTCACTGAATCACTGATTCGTTCGCAGTGATTCGTTCAATAGGGGTTCGCGTTCGCAGCAGAGATACACTCACTCACTGTGAGTGAGTGAGCGCAAGCCCACCAATGATTTTATCATCGGGTGGGGGCGGGTTTGTATATGATGATATTATCATCAGGCCAATCACAGTCGCCATTTTCCGTCCCACGTGTCGTTGCTCTGATTGTTGTAGGTCTATCCAATTGCATCCAGAGACATTTTGGTCTGCACCTGTTGGTAACGCCCCTTGGAAATTGAAAATGAACTGAGACGTTCCAGACCAATACACATTTGCGAATTGATCTGGCGATGCCAGGCTACCAGAGCCCTGCACATATTCCATATTGGATGATGATGTCACAAAGCGCTCTGCTCTACCACTTCAGGTCCCTTCGCTCTGTTACTTACGGTACATCGGCTACGGAAAAACCTTTTTCTTTCCTTCAGATATGGTCCAAAGTGTGGACCACAGCATGTCTGGACTGTCCCGAATATTATCTTGTTATCTTTATTATATTGTCTGTGGGTTAGACAGTTTCTGAGCACCAGATACTTGTGATAATGACTAGGAAGATTAACAAAAACAATAGCCCTTCGGGCTGGACCCCTAATGGTAATAATAATAATAATAATAATAATAATAATAATAATAATAATAATAATCTTTATTTGTATAGCACCTTTCATACACGACATGCAACTCAAAGTGCTTTACATTAATAGAAGGCCATCAAATAGTTATAATAAAAGCAAAGCAAACTAGCAAAGTGCATTTACAAAGTAGAAGAATAAAAGAATGAAATAAATTAAAAACAGGGTAGATAAAGAGTAGATAAAAGTAGATATACAAAATTGCATTGAAAGAAAAAATTAGACAAGCAAAATGCATTTAATAAAAAAGATTTGCGATAACCAATTGAGACCATTAAGGATCGCGATCATTCCTCAGCAAATGATTTTCGTATTTCAATGGAGTCTTGGATTTTACTGTCATGACAACAACGAGCTCGCTAGATGCAGCGATCGAGATTAACACCCTTTTAATTTCCAATTAATCTCTCTCAGATTGTGGTGAAATGTATACTCTCAAATCAAAGTTATCTTGAGTATAATTTCCAGGAAAAGACAACGTAGTAGAAGTAAACATATCTTAGTAATTTCCAAACAGTTTCCTCACCAATAAAGTACCTTGGATTTTACTGTTGTTAAATATAGTGATCAAGATTTAACACAATCATTCAGTTCTCACATTATCTCACAGGCCACATTATCCGCAAACACAATTTCAACTGTTATGCAGATGATACACAACTGTACACGCCTATTAATTCTCTGGACCTCGTTGCCTAACATCTCCTTAACTTTTTACAGTTAAACAACAGCAAATCTGAAGTCATTTTATTCAGCCCTCCATCCTCCGCTGCAATAATTCAATATAATCTTGGTGATTTAGCTGCCAATGTAAAGCCTACAGCCAGAAATCTAGGAGTGATTTTAGACAGTGATCTTAGTTTTAACACACAGGTACACAAGGTTGTCCAGTCCTGTTTTTACCAGATTACCAGAAACATCTCTAAAATTAAGTATTTTTTAACTCCTGCAGATCTAGAAATAGTTATCCACGGTTTTATTTCCTCCCGTCTCGATTATTACAATTCAAAATACTACGGCCTCAAAATGAAAAACCTTTCCCGTCTCCAATTAGTACAGAACGCAGCAGCCAGGCTCTTAATTAAAACCAGAAGAGCAGAGCACATTACACCAATTTTACCCTCCTTTCATTGGTTAACCATTAGTTTTAGAATTGATTTCAAGGTTTTACTGATTACTTTCTAGGCACGGCTCAGTCTAGCCCCTTCCCACATCACAGACCTTTTAACCCCATATGAGCCAGAGCGCAGCCTAAGATCCTCGGGCGGGGCCCTTCTGGCCGTTCCGAAGTCTAGATTGAAGACAGAAAACGATCGGGCCTTTGCTACTCGGGCCCCTAGACTTTGCAATGACCTGCCTGAGGATGTGAAAATCAGTGTACTAAATCACTTCTTAAAAAACACTCTTATAGACTTGCTTTTACTACCTGATTATTATTTGTTTTTATGTTTTCTTCGTATCTTCCTATGTTGTTTTTATCATGTTTTTTGCACAATTCTTATTATGTTTTTATCTTTGATGTCATGTAAAGCGCTTTGTAACTATGTTTTGGAAAACTGCTATACAAATGTAGATTATTATTATTATTATTATTATTATTATTGTTATTATTATTGGAAGAGGGCTCTAGATGCAACATAGAGGACCAGTGAATCTGTAATTTAGGCTGTTCTGAAGCCATTTTGAGTTTTGTATACAAGTAAAAGGACTTTTAAATCAATTCTAAAGGAAACTGGGAGCCAATGTAGCTAAAATTGGAGTGATGTGCTTTGCTTTTTTGTTTTTGTTTAAAGTCTAGCTGCCGAAGTTGAAGTTCAATGGACTTTTTAGGAAGGCCAGTAAAACGGGAATTGCAGTAGTCCAATCGAGCCCATCTTTTCAGCATTTTCTGGGCTACGAAGGGCCATTTGGCAATGTTTCTAAGATGAAAGAATGCTGTTCTAATCTCTCTTGCTCTTAAATTACAATCTAGAATAAAACCCAGGTTTGATACTTCTGATTTGACCCAGGGATTCGACTTATCAAGTCTTGTAGAGAGTTCCTCCCTTTTGGTCCCTTTGGTGCAGACCAAAAGTATTTCTGTCTTATCTTTGTTTAGTTTAAAGACATTTTTACTCATCCAATCATTTATAGCAAGTAGACAAGTAGTGAGGGCCCTTTCGGCATCTGCAAGATTTGGCTCCACAGAAATATACAGTTTCATTATATAGCAATCGATAGTGTATCAGGACACATTCAGACAGACCAACCCAGTTCTCCAGAGAATCTATGAGAATATTGTGATCAATGGTGTCAAATGCTGTGCTCAAGTCCAAAAGAACACATATTTTTGGTAAGAGCAGTTCCTGTGCTGTGAATGGCTATGAAACCTGACAACAATTTCTCCAAAATGTTGTTTTCATTTAGAAAGTTGTACATTTGATTACAGACTACTTTCTCAAGTACCTTAAAAAAAGGAAGGTTTGATATGGGCCTGTAGTTACCTAGGACACAGTCCAAGTGTGGTTTCTTCGGCAGTGGTTTCAAAACAGCAGTTTTAAAAACATCAGGAAAAACCCAAGTCTCAAGGGATGAATTAATGAGTTTCTGCTTTCCTTTCATAGGGTTGCTTATTGATGTTTCCAGCAGTGGGAGTGGTAGTTCTAATTTTGCTTTTAATATCAGGAACAGGGTCAGGATTAAAGCCTGGTTTATGTTTCTGCCAAGGTGCACGTAAACACCTCTGCGGAGCTACGTAGTGAAGGGTGCTATGGGTAACCGTAGGTCGCAGAGGCTTGCAGAGGAGCTGAGGCGCACACCTCCCAAAAGACGAGTTGCGCTTTCCTGCTGTCTGACTTCCTGTCGGGGGGCGAGTTCGAAATGGAAAAGAAAATGTAGCAGATAGAAGCACAACTTGCAGGTGAGGTCTGAAAGCAGATTTTTACTTGCATATCTATATTTTTGGGGTCTAAAGTTTTGAAATTAAGTTGAGGAAAAAATACAAAGAACGTATTTCTTCTCTGTTTTCTGTACATTGTGGTTTACTAAATGCGACACTGCCCCCAGTGGACACGTAACATTATGCAAAAATTCCGTACAAGTATAAAAGCAAACCTGTGCACGTTTGCTTACATCCAGACGGAGAAGCATAAATCCAGCCTTAAGCAGTTGGTCAATGGTGGAATTCTAAGGTTACTTCCACTCTATAATAATCTTTGAGAAATGGTATTTTCTTGCCGCCCGTACAGTGAAACTGAAACAGATTTTAAGTGATGGATACATATCAAATTTGATATGTTAGCAGAGCGAGTAGAGTACATTTTGTTTGGCCTGTTGCTAGTCAAAACAGAAATGGGGAAGGCTCCATGCACTGACGCAACGTCTCTCAATGTTGATAGTGGGCTAGCAGTGTGTGACCCGAGGACACTGGGTGCTCAGCTTGGTATTTGAGAAGTTGCAGAGGCCATCTCTACAGCAGCAGGGACCATGAACACATCAGTTGTTATGTCTCAGAGGAAAAGGACCTTGTGGTGGTGTCTTGCTCGACAGATGAGGGGAGCAGGAAGGAGCGGAGTGGGTGGCTTTGAGCTGGGGACATGGGTGATGAAGGGAATAGTGGAATCCCGATCTGCCTGGACAAATGCCATCGGGTATCTCCAGATGAGCGGCAGTGGAGCAAAGGCAGGAAAAAAGGGGGGAGGATGAGTTGGAGAACTGGAGAGAATGCAGTAAATAGTTGTGATCCAAGGGCAGGTAAGTATATACTGTATATACCAACTATACATATTTCCCATTCCTAGTATGAAGTACAGTATGTATGTGTGTGTCAGCGTCCACGGGTGTATTTACCCATGTTCAGTCACAGCAGGGCAGCGTGTAATTGCACAGCCAGATTGAGGGCTGCCACTGGGCTAAATGGCAGGACAGGATTGGAGAGGAGGCGTCCCATCACGTTACAAGTGGAGGACAAGCCCTTCTCTCTGCCGCTTAACCACTGACAAGACAGACTTTGCTGTGTAATGGACACAGCTGGTGCAACGCTGGGCCCTAATCATGGCGGGGATCGCTGAGACGTGAAATAACTCCTGATATAATGAGATTTAAAAAACATTCTTGTCATCTATAGTATATGTAACCAGGAAGTAAATGGATGCACAGAGCTGTAATGATGCTGAGCTCCTTTCATGAAATGTACTGAGCGAGGGAAAACTATTATTCTGCTTACATTTTAAATCCTCTTTAAGCAGAGACTGGGATGTATGCTCAGTATGTGCAACGGTATGTTTTTCAAACATACGTATTTCAAATTTCAAATCCATCCATTTTATTATTGTTGAGGCAACATGCTGGATGCTTCTAAATTTAAATTATTGTTGTTAAAGTATGATTGCATCATTTAGAAAGACGTTACATTAGTACCTAGTACCTACCACCCAAGTTGCTGGCCTATTATTTCCAGCCCACTCTAATATAGCAGGCTAAAACCCTATTCAGTGCCCCATAAGACAAGAGATCGTCTAATGATTTTCTTAAGATCTTGAACATCTGTCGGGGACTCAAAAACCCTAGTGAAACTCATTTGGTGTATACTAGTTTCCATTCAGTGACTAAGCAAGGGAATCTGCAGCGGACAAAGGACTAAATCAATGTGGACAAAAGGCTAAGGCCTAATTCATTTGAATGCGGCTGATTCACACCTGCATTCCACCAAAATAGATCATTTTGACAGAAGTAAATTGTAAATTTGTGACAACACACTGCACAATTTCGACCCCCAAAAATATTTGGACGGAATTAAAGGGGTTGCTTTTTCCTCCTTGCATCTATACATAATTAAGACATACTGTATAGTTTTATCACATTACAATATATTATCACATATATGTAATATGTAACACAATTTAGAATACTGCAATGTATTGCATATACAGATCAAAATTACATGGGTTCACAATACAGCTCCTATAATCCAAGAAGATCAGATAGAGGTGATTCGCAGAGCAGCAAAATAGTCTATTAAATCCTGAAAGACTAAAATGCATGGCTATCTTTTCTTCTCTGGTATAACACATAAACACTGCCTGACTATAATGTGAATTTCCCATTTGCAAAAAGGAGATTTAACAATGTGTTTTTTTATGTTTACCCCATTGGACAGCATTTATGCACAGTGAGAAGAAGTAAATTATGGGAAACAGCATTTTTTCTATGCTTTAAGGGCACTAACACTGAAAGGTTATAAATGTAGATGCATCCTTCAAGTTTAATTGTGTGAGTAATTTTTTTCAATCGATCCCCCTAAACATCGACACACCTCTTTCCCAAAAGCACTAATGATTAGTTAAGAAAATATATTTTTGTTATTTCCCGGGGGGAAATTCAGGAATATCCTGAATACTGCTCATCACTCCCGGCGAGGTGTACAGAAAACATAGTGAGCTAGAAATATAGGAGTGATGGGCTCGAATCCCCCATTGGATAAGATTAGAGCCCAACAGGTGGATGAAAACTTGAAATAGCTTCAGTATCTTTTGAAGTCAAACATTTGGCACATCAAGACAATGGGAAACTCGAAAGAAAAAAATCGAGGCATAGAAGAGGGAGGGTGAGGCTGCGGTTTGTATGTTAGTAATCAACGTGGATACTTGACATTTTATTCAAGAGATTTCTTTTACGCAGTGCTTTACATCTGATCTAAATTTATCTGCATTTCTATTGGTTTGACTATTAGCCGAAGCTGCGTGTCTCACCGGCTATTCCTAAAACATATTTTATTAAAGCGTAACATATATAATTCATCCTTTCAATGTGCTCCATTGACACCCCACTCCTGGATCTTTTGAGCTGTACATTGGTGTTAACAAGCTTTTTCTTTTTCACAGAGCTTTAGAATTCCTCGCAAATCCACAGGCGGTATCACCGGTTTCAAAAGCATGTTCCCCTTTCAGTTTCAAACAGCTGCTTTCAGCAAGTGAGTGGAAGCCACGGGGGCATTGTGTGTGTATTTATAGGCTCCCCGAGCTTTGAATATGGGCGCAGCGCAGTGCAGAACACTTGGCTCCAAAAAGATCTTTGTGAAGATTATGCTAATGTCATCCCAGTAAGGCGAGTGTATTGTCAGAAAATAAAAAAAATATCATGATGGTTAATTAGGGGAATTATTAACCTCTTACAGCTGTTAGAGGCTTGGTGAGGAGAGCACGACGATCTATGACGAAAGTATTAGATTCGACACAGAATACAAACCGGATCTTTCTCGACGCTGTCTTGAAAGCTGAATTATCTCCAAATTTGAATGTACAGTGGTATGAAATCATACTGTGCTACACAAAGGAGCTGTGAGTTACAACTGATTTGCCCTTCTTTCAAAAACATACATGACATACAGGATAATCCAGCCTGTATGTGAGTTCCTCCATCTAGGACTACTCTAGGACACATAGTGGAAAAACCTTGGTCCCTCCTATAATATAATTGATGAACAATGGCAGAAGGACGACAGGGAAGATGCTTTGTAAGATGTGTGTATGTTCAGGGGTTGGTTGCTATTGAGACAAACTTTTCATTTAGCTTTTCATTTTCAGAGAGTATTATATACTGTATGCTCTTTTTTACAATAGGTTGGTATCGTCTGATCTTAGTAGCCCTAATCAAGCTGTCTAAGTACTTAGTTACTTACATACTTACTAACATACAGAGACGTCTGTGCGTGTGTGTGTGTGTGTGTGTGTGTGTGTGTGTGTGTGTGTGTGTGTGTGTAAGTAAGTAAGTAAGAAAC
>OMKR01063568.1:0-12493 GCA_900302355.1 Cyttopsis rosea
TTAAATGCAGAGACAAACTTCCCCCACGGGGATTAGTAAAGTGATTCTTCTTGAACTACATCTGTCACGGATGATGCATTTACCGGAAAAAAGGACCTTCTACTAGGTAGACCACGGCCCCTATCTAGACCAGGGCCCAGACCAGGGCCCAGGACCTTCTCCTATAGCGAGAACAGGATCCAGGACCTTCTACTATAGCGAGACCAGGATCCAGGACCTTCAGCTATAGCGAGACCAGGGTCCAGGACCTTCACCTATAGTGAGACCAGGATCCAGGACCTTCTCCTAGTGAGCCCAGCGCCTCGGACCTTCTCCTAGTGAGACCATGGTCCAGGACCACGTTGTCCACAACGCCAGCAAAGTCAACCTACCCATTGATGACTCAGCGAGGGTGGCGGTCTACGTACACCTCCAACAATCCCGCCCTCCCCCCTGTCACGCTGATTGCATTGGCTTCCTGCAAAGGGACATAATGATTTATGCCACAATTCTGTTAAATGAGCTTAATGTTGCTTGCCGAGGCAATTTCCCTTCAAGTCGTTATTCAATCAAACACTTTCTCATCCAATGCCGGAAAATTGCATAGTCCCCGAGCGGAGCAGCAGCGGTAGCAGCAGCGGTAGCAGTAGCCGTAGCAGCGGCGGTGGCGGCGGCGGCAGCAGCAGCCCTAGCTAACCAACAACTTGACAAAAAGCCTGAGCGGCTGGTTTGAGCAGCGCCAGCCCCATCACCCTCCCTGGAAGGTGCCACCTCCCTCGTCTGGCGTTTGATGAATGAGGAACATTTGCACGTGAGGCATTAGCGGGGAAGCGGGTCACGTTAATTCACCTCCCGTGGTGCGACAGGCAGCCGCTGTAATAGCTGCAGGGATTAGAGGGGGAGCGACGTCTGCGAAAGCGGTGATAATAGTTTTCATTAGGCCAGGTGAATGGAGTGAATCAAATTAGCTCGACTCCAGGAGCCGCTCACACGTCGTTGTACTGCGATATTTTGTTAGGGAGCTGCTCTATACACCGCGAGGGGATTCCAAAAAATGAAGCGTAGCCTCGTTTAGCAGGTGCTTTTGTCCAAAGCACCTTACAATAAGGACCGTGCAGAATGGCCAGGCTTGTAAAGAATGACAAGTAGCATTGGTAGAATCATGCAAAGTTGGATTTTTTCAACGGTTCTGCATTTCTTGAAGGGAAACTGCAGTTTGTCTATTTTTACCCATAGATTTTTACCCAAATTCCCTCACCGTGTGTCCAGTGCGGATCGTAATGGGCTGGCTGCTAACGGTGTTCGCTCAATGCGCGGCTCCGGAGGGAATCAACTGGCCTAGCGGCCGCGACATTACAGCGGTTCACCTTGCAGCATCTCAAAAGCTGAGTTTTTGAAGTGATGGATGTCCCATCTTTATAATGAGTAAAAACAAAAACCTAAAAGAACAAGATCTTAGTTGTTTCACAAGTCACCCAGATTCACAATGGATGAATCCAGGTACGATAGATGCGTGCTGAATGCTAAATGTTCCAGGCTGGTGGAGGTGAGCTCTGTATTTGTAACTGGGTTTATACCGACGTTAAAATGCTTCTCGAGCGGTGCGATTGCAGTCATGTAGCAAGGAAACGCATAGAAATACGAGTGTAACGGCCCTTGGAGCTCCTTAAGATGCATTTTAGTCAGCGGGTCTTAACAGAACAGTGTATACAGCACCAGCTGTGCGATACTCACAGGACCACGGCGTCTGCTGGATGTCATTTAGCAGTTCCAGAGGCTTCTACCTCTTTGACCTTTTTCCCCTCCTCTGCTTGCTGTTTTGTTTTTTTGTTTTTTCTAAACCCTCAAGCGGAGCAGCACAAAGGTGTTTGAATGTCAAAGAATGTTAATGGAAAACCCCCCGGGATCCTGAGGGGAGGGTCGGCATTACTGTACCTCACCGTTGGCGTCTTCATTCATATACAGTCAGGTCCATAAATATTTGGACATTGACACAATTTTCATCATTTTGGCTCTGTACACCACCACAATGGACTTGAATGAAATGGACAAATGAAACAATCAAGGTGTGCTTTAAGTGCAGACTTCAGCTTTAATTTGAGGGTATTTACATCCAAATCAGGGGAACGGTGTAGGAATTACAACAAATTTTATATGCCCCCCCTTTTTTTTAAGGGACCAAAAGTAATTGGACAAACTAACAACTTTGCAACTTGGTTGCAAATCCTTTGCAGTCAATGACAGCCTGAAGTCTGGAACCCATGGACATCACCAGATGCTGGGTTTTGTCCCTGGTGATGCTCTGCCAGGCCTCTACTGCAACTGTCTTCAGTTCCTGCTTGTTCTTGGGGCATTTTCCCTTCAGTTTGGTCTTCAGCAAGTGAAATGCATGCTCAATTGGATTCAGGTCAGGTGATAGACTTGGCCATTGCAGAACATTCCACTTATTCTTAAAAAACTCTTTGGTTGCTTTTGCAGTATGCTTCGGGTCATTGTCCATCTGCACTGTGAAGCACCGTCCGATGAGGTCTGAAGCATTTGGCTGAATATGAGCAGATAGTATTGCCCGAAACACTTCAGAATTCATCCTGCTGCTTTTATCAGCAGTCACATCATCAATAATACAAGGGAACCAGTTCCATTGCCAGCCATACATGCCCACGCCATAACACTACCACTACCATGCATCACTGATGAGGTGGTATGCTTTGGATCATGAGCAGTTCCTTCCCTTCTCCATACTCTTTGCTTCCCATCATTCTGGTACAAGTTGATCTTTGTCTCATCTGTCCATAGGATGTTGTTCCAGAACTGTACATGCTCTTTTAGATGTATTTTTTGGCAAACTCTAATCTGGTCTTCCTGTTTTTGAGTCTCACCAATGGTTTACATCTTGTGGTGACCCCTCTGTATTCACTCTGGTGAAGTCTTCTCTTGATTGTTGACTTTGACACAGATACGCCTACCGCCTGGAGAGTGTTCTCGATCTGGCCAACTGTTGTGAAGGGGTTTTTCTTCACCGCAGTTTTCCGTGGTCTTCCGGGTCGTTTGGTGTTGCTGAGCTCACCAGTGCATTCTTTCTTTTTAAGAATGTACCAAACAGTTGATTTGGCCACACCTAATGTTTTTGTCCAATTGTCCAATTACTTTTGATCCCTTAAAAAGGTGGAAACACATATAAAATTTGTTGTAATTCTTACACTGTTCACGTGATTTGGATGTAAATACCCTCAAATTAAAGCTGAAAGTCTGCACTTAAAGCACATCTTGATTGTTTCATCTCAAGTCCATTGTGGTGGTGTACAGAGCCAAAATGATGAAAATTGTGTCAATGTCCATATATTTATGGACCTGACTGTACATTTGACCTGTCCGTGTCAATGTGTTAACGTGCGATTAGCGGGATAAGCTACATTTAGCCAAATTCCAGGAAATGAACGATGAATCCTTTTTTGGAGGTGTATGGAATTGGCCACACTCGTGTTGCTCAGTAGGGCTTTCAGTAGCTAATGGATCCCGTGGGAATCCTTTGTTGACTTTAAAATAACCACGGACTGTTTGTTTGAATGGATAGCCACATGGACACAAACGATTTTTTGGGTTTTTTTTTTTCACATAAAGTTATTTTATAACTTCTCAAAAAAAAATAGAGTGAATAATGGAGCAAAAACATTTTTTATCTCAAAAGTATATATAACTTGCAACCTAATTATTTGCATGATCGTGTAAACTTGGTTGTCCTTTTGTTTGCAGTTCCCTCTGCTCCTTTCTCACCGATCAGACGTTTGCCCTTGCATTGCCTGGCTTTTTGTTTGCAACTCACACAAACCTCTCACGTGGGCGGGTTTTTTTCAGGGGTGCATCCCCGAGCTTTTGAGTGACAGCTCAGTGCCGCGCAGTACTAATACAGTTTGTAGTGTATAAAAAGCAGTATTACATTCGAGGTTGTGCTGTTATACTTTATATCAGTGTTGATAGACAGTATAACAACATGACCTTAAATGTAGTATTGCATAAAATCGGCCTTTACTCAAAACCACGTTTTGCCAACCCTTTCATTTATCAATTTTTAGCAATATTAACAAACAAAACTACAAAAGCATGTGAAATCTAAAATATCAAGTTTTATACCAGAAAGTTTTATTTCCACGGATTCAGTGTATACCCCCAAACGCCGGAACTGGTCTGAGAAGGGAGCGGTGTGAGCGATCATAGGCCCCGCCCCTACAGCTCAGACCCACGCCCACTCTGCTATTCAAATGGCAGTAACGGCAACTTGTGCTGTGGGATTGCTTAGCCATGTTATGGCAAAGACAGAAGAGAGTGAGCATTTCAAGAGTTAGCGTCCAATTGGCACGGGGCGTGTCCTACAATCTAGGGACCACGCCCACCCAGCAGAACCCCACCCACTTTCCATGTCCTCATTTATCAAAAAGGAAGAGGAAGCGGGAGGAAATGAAGCGTCTGAGATCAGAGGCTCTTTAAGTTTGGCTGTTGTGACAAACAAAACACGGGGAGAACCAATTGTCACCAAAGCCAACAGAAGCCTTTTTAGGAACTCATAATGAAAACAGTGGGGGCTTCACAGCCCGTCCTCGTCCTGGAACCTTGGTCCCTTTCCACGCATGCTGTGATGGAGGCAGAGTTGGCTTTAACTCAAGCCTCTATGGTTCTGTTTGAAAGGATAAACTGGACTGTGCTGGCTGGAGATCAGCATCATCTCCGGCACCTCTTCGGAGTCCCTGGCGAGTCAACTGGCGGCCCGTGGGCCAAATGTGGCCCTCGTATTAATGCAGACCGGCCCTTTGAATAAATTTGTTCAGCGGTTCACTGTAGTTACATTTACTTCAGAAATATACACAGGTATATTTCTGAAGTATACACAGGTATATTTCTGAAGTACAGTACCAACAATCATGTGATTATGCAGATGCAGTGTGCATTTAAGAATATTATCAAGCGATGCATTGGTTCATTTTAAGCTTTTCTGTAATTTGATGAATATAGTTTGACAGTTAGGAAGGTGGTTTTGCGTTTTTTAAAAATATATATATTTGTGTGTTTAAGTGTAGCTTCACTCACAACAATATAAATTACTTGTTCAACATGGTGAAAATCTGGCCCCCAACAGAATGCTGTTGAATAGTCCTGCGCTATGAATTCCATGACTAAAGCCCCTTTCCCACTTGCACTGAAAGCCGTAAATCCACTGGCAGTGTTCCATATCGGCATAATGTGGGAAGAAACTGTCATTCCGTAGATTTCCACACTTGCGACTTACACTCGTATCATTTCCGGGAAAATTCCGGTATTGCCATAGACGGCTGTGTTGTGAATGGAAGCGGTAACACTGCGTAAAGGGTTAAGTCCGTCTGACGCCAGACGCCGTCACGTGGAGCGAGCGAACCAATCACAAGACTCCGCTGTCCCTGTCTGTGTCCAGTTCAGCATCCAACGCTCTTTTCATGTTCCTTTTAATGGATCTGATTCAAATAGATCACAACATTACTTGTCTCGCAAACTTGGGGGCCGATTCCGATTTTTTGCAAATGACTGTCTATAAAGTTTTTATGCAGAGTTTCAGTAGAAAGGTCCAAATACATCCTCTTTGTACGCGCAAGTGAATGAGCTTTGTCCGAGCACCGCTCCGTGCGCGCTGCTGCTCTGTCCGTTGCTCTCCAGCATGACTTCTGCTGGACTCTGCCTTGCCCCATCTATTCCGGCATTATCATGGCTTGTGTGAAAGACAGAAATGTTCTTGAATGTAGCTGCATGTTTGAATAGTGAAACTCACTCGCGGTGCCGGAGAGGTTATCCCAGTAATTTACCAGGAACTATGTGTGAAAGGGGCTTTAATATCTGCTTAGGTAATGCCTTTTCAAGACTTTTCCTCCTTTTCCACCACAGTTTCATTTTTGGGTTATTTTACCTAGCTTAGACCTTGGTCTTGTGTGGCCAATTCTCCTTTATTTAAAGCCCCTTTTGGGTCAGTAAACATGATTAAGTGCGACTGTTCATAATGGAACTTGACCTTCCTAAAGTTATGTTGGGTCCATTCTAGCGTGACGATTGGGGATGGTCGGTTCCGGTGGGTAGTTCTTTCCAGTGACATTAATGCTTACGGTCATGTTTAATTTCCTGCCGTCTAGGCTCGGACTTCCTGTGCGCCACCCACATCATCCCGGTGAAGAACGAGGAGGGCATGGTCATGATGTTCATCCTGAACTTCGACTACATCCTGGAGGAGGGCAGCAGCGACTCGCTGGAGAGACTCAACCACACCTCGCCGTCCAAAGCCGAACAAAGTGAGTAGGAAAGACTGCGTTTTTAAAGTACAAGGGGGTTATTTTTGTCCAGTATGTTCTCATCAGGATGTTACCGTACGTAAATCAAATCATTTTTCATTATTATAATATATGTCCAAATAGTTGTTAATAATACAGTAATAGTGAGTTTGTAAATTGTAACCAAGCAATTCAAACCAACCAAAAGTACAACACAATGACAGTACCGTACAGTATTAACCTCTTTGTACAACGTTTTGTGTGCACACACAGACACATTGGGATTATTCAGCGTATTAACGTATGACAACAAGGAGGATTAGAGCCGGTCAGGAAGCGATTGTGAAATGAGAAGAGGAGGAAAGAGCGGGAGAAGTTGTAGAAGGAGGATATTTGTTAAAGCTGTGGCCTTTTCCAACTCTTCTCTTCTGTCAAGATGAGTCGGATCGAATGGACTAAATGCTTAAACGATAGGTTTGGCCTTTTTCTACCCCAGGTCTATTGAGAAACTTACCACTCTGCTGCAGAGGACGGCATCTCTGTGCTTCGATGCAGTCCAATGGGGCAAATGTTTGAGACTTTAAAGAACATGTTAAATCTCCTTTTTGAAAACAATTTATCAGACAGATTTTATGTTATACTGGAAAAAATACCTGCTGTAGCCAACGTTACACTATCGAGGTACAATTGTAAAAAGTCGTTTCAAATAAGACGTGATATTACTGTTATTCAAAACATCAAAAAAATATATAAGTGTGACTATAATGACATTCCATTTGCGAAATGGAGATTAAACATTTGCCCCATTGAACTGCATTGAAGCACAGTGAGAAGCTGCAGCAGGACGGTGAGTTTCTTAATAGTAAAGTGTTCAGCGAGGTTGTGCCACGAACAATTATAAATGATGGAACCAACATTTTAATAGGGCCTTAAAGGAAAGGTGAACCTTAAAGACTCTACACAAGCTGGAATTCCCTCTCCACGCTCAAAAAGGAGGACAACACAATTTATCTCGTTGTCCCGTGTCGTCCCTCATTGTGTTCGCTAGCGCTTGCCCCCGGCAACAACCTTTTAAAAAAGTAATCAGTTGCCACCGGTGGAATCCTCCCTGACAGCTCTTCTAGGCCTTGACACCAGCGTTTAGCAGAGGCAGCCCCATGTTAGCGTGTTAGCCGGCCGCCATCCCAAAGATCTGGCCCAATTACTGCTCCCGGGCTCCCGGGCTCCCAGGCCTGCCAGGGCCTGACAAACCACTGGAGCCGCGCTGGAAAGCCTCTTCAGCATGCTCTCTGCCTCCACCTTTACTTCCTCTCTCTCCCTCTCGGTGTCATTCTCTCGCTTGCTGTGACACGTAAAATCACAATCACAAAAGGCAGCCTTACCGGTGGGTGACTGTAATTGTACGAGGGCCTGAACAGGCTTTGCGAAGCGAATGATGGAGGAAGGTTATGTTCGCTTGGCGCGTGAGTCTCCATGTATGGAACAGGTGTAGAAGGAAAAGCTGAATAGTTCATGCGTTTGCTTGGAACGATTCTACTGTCTACGTGAGGACTGGTGTGCCGCTATCGCAGATAAGGGCTTCCTTCCTCCCGGGCATTCACCGGCACTGCACGAGTGCAGTCCTCTAATGGAACAAAGCTTTATGAATAAAATACAGTTCGTGGCTATCTGAATATTCGTCGTCGTGGATGAAGCTGCCCACCACCAGATTTGTTTACAAGGTGAAGTTTTAGCCCTGTGCAGTATTATACCTTCTCCACCTGCACACACAGGACTGTGGATAACAGTGAAAAGCAATGGAGACAGTTGGAGTTCAGGATGTTTCTAGTTTGAACCAGAAGACTTCCTATTATGCAATGAATTGCTAAATACTGCCCTGAGAATCATCTCCCCAGTCTACTGTTATGTGAGCTTTTTGGCTAACTGGTTCCTATTTGACAGCCCATCAGAGCTAACTGGTTATTCTCCACTTGCTACAGTATAAAACCATGGCAAGCAGCTCAGAACTCCGTGCAAGAGTCGGTGATGGAGAGACTTTTAACATCTTATACAGTGGTTGTCAATTGGGGGTACACATGCAACTGAGCTTCAGGTGGCACGTGAGAGAAAGTGGTTCCCAATGAACGTCTCGCTACCAAATCCATCCATGGGCTAAATGCTCTGTCAGAACGGCAGAAAAGGTAGCAACGGTATCCTCTGAGATTGCTGGTTGGTTCAACTCATTCCTTATTCCCAGAAATGTTCTACAACATAAAAGTGGATTGACTTAAAATGCAGTCAGCCAAGTGGAAACCCCCCAAAAATGCTCTTTGTCTTAAAAATCTTATAAGAGGGGGGTGTAGTCGCCAAAAGAAGGTTGAGAACCACTGATCTACTGAACCAAAAATACACTTGTAGGGTCAACGGGGCCAATGCAGGAAGGACGGCAATGTTTTTGAACAGGTTATGAATGGGTTATTGCACTGTTTTTTGTTTCCCAATTGATTCCTTCTCCCCAACCCTCTGCTTTTTGTTACTTCTTACCTACTTCGCAGTAGGTAGAGCTAAGTAATTTCTTGGGAGAGAGCTTGAGGAAGGGCAAAAGTCGCAGTTTGTCAACATCAATCGTCATTCCCTTGAATTTCGCTCAATGCAGCTTTACGTTGAACTTCCTCCATTGACTTCTCTGCACTGGTGTTGCATGTCGTTATTTAATGTTCTTTTCCTTGCTAACTGCTTCCCCACCCCCTCGCCTCCCCAACTCGCAGATGGACCGAGGTCGCAGGTTCTTACTCTGCATAATTCAAGGGTTATGCTCCAACATGGGAGCACTTAGCAGGGAAACATCGCTGCCATATTCAAAGGGAGGGAGGAGCACCGGGGCATCGCTCATCGTAACGGATCGGCCACCTTGAAAGGACGCTTCATGGTGATGATCCATGATGCCAAATGTACACACCAAAAAGTACAGGACAGAAATAGACAAATATATAAGGAATATACAGAATATAGAGAATATGAAGTGTGATTCTATGCACAGGGTAGATTAATGGTACTGTATATAGGGTATAAATGTATATAGGGTATAAATTATATATCAACTAAGGAAATAGACTTCCATATTAACATTTTAAGTATTAGAAATTCCGCCAAATTTCTAGCTTCTTCTTTGTCATTTCCACTTTCCTTCCCGTTTTCATATCCCGTGGACAGAAAATGACTGATGTTGTGTGTTGAGCATTTTTATGTATTAATTAACACTCCATATCTGACTTTCCTAGTATTTTCTGACGTTGTATACTCTGTGAGATATACTTTATTAGGAAACAAATCACCTTCCAGCCTCGACTCCAGGTTCACTCTGAATTTCATGCTGCATTTACGCTAGAGTGATACGTTTTACCGTAGTACTGGTGATAAACGCACACGGCAAAATAATGTGTGGGCTAGTTTGTCAGTTCTCGGATTCGGATGTTGGATTTTAGCTATTTTTAGGGGCTGTGTTTCATTTTGGCTGCGGTTTGTCTCTTGGATAAAGTGCATTTTATATCACTGATTTATGGTACTTTTGTGGCCTTCATCAATCACTTTCGTCAACAACGTACCGATAAAGGTTGAATGTGGCACATGCATTAAAGGTTGGCTCTGTGCTGAGAGCAAATAACTTCCAATCACTGGAGGAAATTAGATCGACACTGATGCTGGTGCTGATATCAGGCTAAAATATTGGTTATCGCACAATATTCCCCCCAAAAAAAATCCAATACCAAATACAAGGGGGAAAGGCTTGAATTTCTGCATTATTTAAAAGATGGAAGCATGTTCAAGGCCTCTAACAGAGACAATTATTTATATATACAATTATTTAAATCTACAAAATACAATTATTCATATTCGAATTGTCCAAAACTAGCTGTTGATGTATTGATTTATGTACTGTATTTGTGTATTTATATGTATTTATGTTATTGTTTTTATTTTTATATATTTTTTTTTCATGCCCTTTCTAACATGTGTTTTTTCTTATATTTTAATTTTATTTGAGTCATTTTGCAGTTTTTTATCCATCTGTTTTTCTTCTTAAAATTTCTTTTTTATTTCAATGTATATTCCAAAATTGTTTTACCTTTTGTTTTTCAGTGGAATTCTTAAAGTTGTTGATGTTGTTGCTACTGCAAATGCAAATAAACACAACAAGAGAATCTGAGGGATATTCCTACGTCTGGCTTTTAATCCCAGGATGGATTTGAAACTTGATAGGAAATAATCCAAAATAAAGCAAATTCAGTGGAACAGATTGACAACTTCTCCGTTTAGTTTGAACCAATCTAAAGTGGCAGTCTGTAAAATCATCTGTGTTGGGTGGATTCCCAGAATTCCATTTGAAAGTGGAACTTGAATTGTTTTTATTTTATTATTAACTTGTTTTTATTTTAATTTTTTCTTTCATGCCCCTTTTAACATGTGTTTTTATATATATTTTAATTTAATTAGACTTCAACAAATATTCCTATGTTATATTATTATTTTACCTCTGATTTTGGTTGAATTGTAAAACTTATAAACACCACTGGAGAAGCTGATGGATATTTTTTGGTTCGAGGATGGAGCTGAATTTCCCTTTTCCCTGTGTCACCTTTGGATTTTGTGTTTATAGATGACGCTCAGATGAAAGCAGTGAGGTGATCCCGGTTCCATTAATATTCAATGCAAATATTACAATCTGGTATCATAGCAACAAGGGGCCAACGGCGGCCATTGGCTGTTTACTGTTGATGGCCAGTGTTGACACAGAGAGAGAGAGAGAGAGAGAGAGAGAGAGAGAAATGAATCAGCTGCACAAAATTACACACACACACACACACACAAAATTAACAGTTTTAATTGAAGACAAACACACATACAGGTACACACATACATACAGTACATGCACACACTCAAACATATATGTATGCACACACACTCATGGAAATGCATACACACACACACACACACACTCCCAAACATATATTGTATGGGCACTACGGACCTAAATCCACCCACACATACAGTACACACACAGTCACACACTCAGAGGCATGCATCCACACACGCTCACACATACACACACACACACAAACGCACAGACACACTCACAAACATACTGTATATCCATGCACTATGGACCTGAAAACACGCGCACACACATACAACACTTTTTCTCTCTCAAACACACACAACAAATTAACAGCTTTAATAGACGACAAACACACACACATACATGCACACACACACATACACCCAGGCACTCACACTCACAAATACATGGACCTGAAGTCATGCACACACACACACACACACACACTCACAAACATACTGTACAGTATATTATTGGCCAAGCATGCTTTTACACATGTAAGGAATTTGACTCCGGTTTCACAGTAACTCATACTTACATTCAACAATCAACAACACAGTGCCTGCAGTAGTCTACAGTAAACAGTGGTGCTATCATGCACAGCAGTAAAGTGAATTAAGTGCATATGCTAAATATATATAATTATTAGTATACTAAATATACTACATATACTGAATATAAAAAATGTATGAATAGTTTATTGCACGATGAACATGGCTGTGGGTGTGTACGACTATATATGTTTGACAATCATTGCCCTGAGGACATGCAGTGACAGGTCACATGGCTGGGTTAATTGTTCATTAAAGTGTTGGCGTGAGGGAAGAAGCTATTCCTGTCTGGAGGTTCTGGTGTGCGGTGCTCTGAAGCGCTTTCCGGAGGGAAGGAGTTCAAAGAGGTGATGGCCAGGGTGCGAGGGGTTGGCAATGATCTCCCTCACCCGCTTCCCGGCTCTGGCAGTGAGGAGATAATTGGAGCGAGGCCACGTTTATTCCAATACTCCTTTCTGCAGACCAGATGCAGATTGCAGATTGTAGTTCCCAGGAACAGGCACTGCGGACGGCTGCCACAGTGCTGCCTTTTATGGTGAGGGGGGACGGGGGGGGGTGCCTTCTGAAGTCCACTGTCATCTCCTGTGATGCTGTGCTTTTTGAGGACTGGAATTATTGTGGACTGCTTGAAGCAGGAGGGAACGTCACATAGCTCCAGTGACCTGTGGAAATCCTGGTGGACGGGTGCTAGTGATTCAGCACAGGCCTTCAAACAGGTGGGTGAGACCCGGTCCGGCCCTGCTGCCTTCCTGGTTCCATTGTCTCTGAAAAAGTGTGCAGACGGGGGGGGAGCAGGGACGTGC
>OMKR01063585.1:0-14168 GCA_900302355.1 Cyttopsis rosea
GACGCATCTGCTTGTCCACACGAGAGAGACCCTTCTTCATGGGACCCTGGGGATGGCAGCCATGTTAGAAATGGCAGGAAGCAGTATTGCTGTACAGGAAGTGATGCAGTTTTCACAGACGTCACTCAGAAAGCCCAAGTATAATATTTAAATGTAATATAATGCAACATAATAATAGTTTCAGAGATAATTTTCAATAAAGTAAAAGATCATGTTCAGGTGAATTGCATTGTGGGAATTCAACTTGTCGTGTTTGAAAGGCAACATCTGGAGCGGCGCAGCGGGAAGCGTGGCGCCCCCTAACGGCCGCAGCAATACTCACGTCATTACCGTGGATTTACAAACATGATCAAAAGGATTTATGGTTAATACATATTTGAGGGCCACATTGAGGGGAAAAAAATCTGAGATTTCGGGAAAAAAGTTGCTGTATTATGTGTAATTTTAGAGCGGAAATGTCAGTGTTTCACTGTGTTAAAATGAGGAACGTGAGCAGCTTGTGAAGTTATACTTTAATATAGTTTCACAAATAACCAAATACTTTGTCTGTTGACACAGCACCACACCACAAGTAGCAGGGCCGTCCTCGGCTGGACTCCATTGAAAGTTTCAGCAAAGCTCTTCAGGATGTCTTTTATTTTGACAGTAATATGAAATACCCACTGCTCCTGGCTGCCCCTGGAGGGAGGACGGCCAGGATGGGATAAAAGCAGAGACTGTATCTCATCGTTCGCCACTCCTGCATGTGTGCGTGTGTGTGGTAAATGTGTGATCAATAAATTGTTCTTCTTCTTCTTAAAAATAATAGAAATATGAAATATGAGAAAATGATGAACGGAATAATGTCATTTGAGCTGACTTTCCCTTTCATTTTCTCTTCATGGAAACGTGAACTTGTTGCAATGAGTCCTGGTCCTCTTTGGTCGCTCCAAGCAGCGGTAGCGTCTCAGACAGACGCGCATCAACAATCCAAGCTGCGGCCGTTTGGCCGGGTTTTCGCAAATGACAGATCACTTGACCGCAGTCTCTCTCGCCCGCTTGTCGGCTGCTGGAAGCCCAATATATTCTCTTAAAATTACCTTTTTTTTTTTCCCTCTCTAAATTTTATTCTCATAATAATGATTTATCCATGGTAAAATTATTATTCCCCTCAATGTGGCCCTAATACTCGTCGTACCATTTAGAGTCAGAGTAAACAAGGTCCCAACACAACACACAGTGCCCCTACTGGTGACAGGCCATACTGCACCTGGGCTAAAAGCATGCTAACTACCATAGTCTACAGTAAGCATGGTAACCAAGGTCCTCCGCAGCTCCTATCCCAAACATCCAGTTTGATGCGGTTAACCGGCTTTAGTATTTGCTGTATTATGGGATGCGTGGTGCCACAGCAGCTCCATGCAGCAGGACTTACTGAGCCCTAGAGGCCACGGGCGGTACTACAGGGGCATTCTGTTTCCCTCCACACTGATCTTGACGGCCCCCTGCAGGCGGCGCCGTTTCCTCTCCTCCGCAAGGCGACGCTTGTGCTTCTCCAGTCGGCTGATGCCTTTTTTAAAGCCGCTCTGAGGGAACCAATCAGAGCTCAGCGCTCGAATGCACGACGCCTATACCGGACTCCCAGGAAGTACCAGCCTGTACTTCACTAGTAGTTTTTATTTAAATACAATTTCTGTTTACTACACAGACCAACCTGGGACTTAAAGTAGCTGCTTCGTTATTCCATCACTCCATCTTATCCCCCCCACCTCCCCACTCACCCTGTTGGACTCCACCTCCACGTTCCATTTGGGTCGGACCACGTAGTCCTTGTTGGACGGCATCGGAACCCGAGCGCGAGCACAGAACCCTGGATCCCCAGGCCGCAGAGCCCTGAGGAGGGACGAGGGAAGGAGAGGACCGAAGGAGGGAGGAGAGGAGGGGGGAGGAGGGAAGCAAAGGAGGGAGGAGATGAGAGGAGAGGATATGGAGAGGAAGGTTAGCAGGAATCCACTTCAGTTGTTGACATCTTGTTTACTGTGTGAAGTCGTTACTTTTCTTCTCCAGTGAGCTGCTTCTCCAGGTCCCTGCGAGGCGTCTGTCCTCCAGAGCTGCAGACAGACAGACAAGGAGAATTAAGCTCATGTTTAATATTCATTAATACTTGTGGACAGGTCCAACACTAGAATAGACTTTTGACTTAGTTTGTTTGTTTTGATCAGGAAATGATGGAGCGCTGCTCCCCCGGTGGTGGGACCCACTACACAACTTCTAACAGTGAAATAGAGAAAACATAACTAGGGGCGTCACGATTTTCCTTTTTTTTCCCCAGCACAGACGGCTCTGCCGTTGTTAGACTATCGAGTGTTGATTTCACTTGTTTCTCAATAATTAATTCATTTGAATAACAACAATTATAAATAACAAAAATATAAGAATATTTAAACAACACACCTAAACAGTTAAGAGCATTATCCAAACTAAACTCTAGAATAATAAACATTTACATAATAATCAATAAACAAACATTTACCACACTATTAACAATTTATACATTGGTTTTATGCCCCGACAACAGTCATTTACATTCTCTAATTCTTCTTTAAGATGAGTGCTCTGGTACTCAAACATGGTTGGCTTCGGTTCGGCCGTCAACCCTAACCGTTAAGTTGTCGCGGCGCGGTTGTGATTCATGATCCGTGATCCATTCAATGAGTGATTTCCCAAAGCCCCCGTTCCTCCGTTGGGTCGTTTACACGCAGCCTCGCTCCCACGGCCAGATAATGTTGCATTTTGCCGTAAAGCAGTTCTGCTGCCGATTTGCGACGCGGGAGGGACCGTGTGCAGCCACCCTATCACGTGAGCGTGATCAGATCACACAGTGTATTTGTCATGACAGACAGCAGAGAGTCAGTGAGAGCCTGATTTCTCCGATCCCGGATATAAACTCAAAATGTCGGGAGCACTGGGAGAATCACGACCTTGCTTGTGATTTCAAAGTTCGAAATCCAACGCTCAATTTGATCGATTTTCGATTTTGAATCGGAATCGTGACACCCCTAATAATAACTTGTAGCATTTCCTATCCATTATAATACGAGTCGATCAGATCGTTGGCGTTATGAACCCCTCTCCTCAAACAGCTTCAAGGCAAATTCCAGTTTTAGCACGACTCCTGTCACCACTCATCATTTTGACAAATAACTGATTTTAACACCAAAAGTTCAATTTGTCTAATTTCTAGAAAACTTGCTCATATGGGACCAAAGTGAAATTAGATGGAGGTGGACTTTAAAAACTCAGAACTTCACCGCGGCTGAGGTTAAAACTCGGTTTTAACTGAATTCCAAGTTTCCCTCAACACCGCGACAGCAGACAAACCACAGCAAACCACTTCCCAGGCAGTTAGCACGTTTAAATCCTATAGCTGGACCGTTTCTCCAAGACGGACTTGGTAGGAAACGCACAGAAAAAGCAGAGTTGGCGGGTTAGAGTAGCTGGCAGGTGGACGGACAGGATGAGGTGGGCGGAGTCATGAGATGATCAGAGAAGGGGGCGGAGTTAGAATTAACACCAGCTGAATTCTTCAACATGGCGTAGCAGCTTTCGCAATGTGCAGTTATGTAAAATCTAAAATTCATCCAAAATTCCTTTGATTTTGGGGGTAATAACAGACTGTGGCCCAGCCCTACAGTCCAGCCAGATAAACAGCCAATCTGCTGAGGGCCAGCAGTGCAAACATGGCCGCCATGCAGCGTGCCACTGAACCTGCTGGGAAGAGAGAAGACGTCAGGCTCGGCGGCCTTCACCTCCTTCTGGGGCTGACTGGAGGGAGGGAGGGATGAAGGTGAAATTATGAAAAGCAAAAGATGTCGTGGCAGAGATGGAGAGAAGAGAAGAGAGAACAACAACAGAATGAACAGCTGTCATGTAATGAGAGAAAGGTGGATGAAGAACAGAGCGCCGTGGAGACGGAAAGCTACTGGAACGCTACACTACCGCTTCTATCAAACTTTATACCAAATTACTTTTTAATACTGGGTTAAAGGTGCATTTAGTGGCATCCAGCACAACAGACTGTGCAGAAATGGAATATAATATTGATAAGTATGTATTAATAATCTTTGTGTTTTCGTTATCTTAGAATGAGCCGTTTATATCTCCATGGGGAGCGGGTCCTCTTCCACGGAGGCCGCCATGTTTCTACAGTAGCCCAGAACGGACAAACCAAACACTGGCTCTAGAGAGGGACTGTCATGTTTTTTGCGGCCATCGTGGCTTCTCCTACACGCTTGGAAGCGGAGTTGAGGGGAGGGGTATTCAGTTGGTTACAATCTGCAACCTCACCACTAGATGCCACCAAATCTTACACACTCACCTTTAAAGGTCATATTGTATGTTAAAAAACAACAAAAAGAGATATCACTTTAACATGATACCGAAGAGATGATGTCATCACAAAGTTTTGTCTTGAATACTACCGATTAATATTAGATTCCACCGACGGCAGAGAAGTTGGTAATGCCGATCCTCATCACCTTATGCACATTTACGACATCATTAGAAGAAAGGGCCAGTAGTGGCAGCAGAGCTCAAAGTTCCATAAAGGAGAAGAGACGCTGTCACGGTGGTAGTAGGATCAGAGGGGTTCAGGGTAAAGGGGTAGTTGGGGTACGGGGGGGATCAGAGAAGTACCTGAGGCGTCTTCTCTGAGGCATCTGGTCCAGGTCCCTCTGCTGTCTCTCCTCCCGGGTCATCCCCTTATAGTTGGACGTCAGACCAAAGATGGGCCGCGACCACTCGTCTAGAAAGGAAGTCAGAGCCTTTAACCCGACACGCCCAGGAAGTCAGAGCCTTTAACCCGACAAGCCAGGCTGCAATGAGCCGGTGGGTTTGGAACCCAACAGTCCCAAGTGTTCACGCCCGTTTCACACCAAGAGCCCGTTTGGAGTCTGTTTATTAACATAGTTGATTAGTTCATGAGTTTAGCATATTTAGTCGGGAGTCACAGAACAGGAAACAGGGAGTCACTAGGGATGCAACGATTTATCGGCCGACACCCGCCTTATTGACTGCCATTGGAATATATTGGAATTGATATTTTAAACTTCGGTATCGGCCCAGAATTTTTCAATGGGTGTATCCCTAGAAGTCACAGAACAGGAAGTCAGGATCTTACTGATGAGTTTCAGTGCCAGGTCCTTGTTGGGCCGCGACTCTTTGGGATGTTTGTAGAGGAACATGACGGCCCGACCGATGCCGCTGTGCTTCAGCGTCTCCTGACTCACGCTGGGCAGCTGGGGAGACAGGACCAGGAGATGTGCTTGAGCCTCACTCCGTGGTCCAGCAACTTCAGCAACACTTCAATTGGGAGGAACAATCAGATGAAAGATGGAGCTAAAACACAACCAGACTTACTTCCTGGAGGATCTTCAGGAGTTCCTCTCGGATCCTGAGGGCGGGGAGGCTCTTGTCCGGCAGGGGACCGATCCACTCCTTAATGGCCGACATCACTCCGCTGTCGATGAACGTCTCCTTTAGGTCCTGTCTGTGAAAACCCCGTGACGACAAGACAAAGTGCTGTAGCTTTAGCCACAAGGATCAAACTGATCCAATACTATTAAGAACTGGACCCAACTCAAACTAAACTAAACCATCAGTACCCAAGGTCTCCCTGGGTACTTTGAGGGCTCCGACTAAACAACCCCCAGAACCAGACAGACTGTGAAATGTTCTTACTTCTTCAGGTGCATGACCACGGTGGGCAGCAGCGTGAGCTTCTTCAGAGCAGGTTTTTTCTGGCTGTTCAGAGTCCGATCCTCCTACGGGTCAAACCAGCGTTTTACTGCCCTGTCTGGGCTAAGTAAATAAATAAAAGCCTTTTATTTTGGGGGGGCTTTTATTTTGACAGACCTCTGCGGCTTCGTTCATCTTGGTGATCATGGCGCTGACGACGTCGTCGGCGTCGCTGATGAACGTTCCTCCATCCCGGGTCCGTCTCTTGCGGCCGCTCTGGGCCTTCTTCAGAGCCAGCATGATGTCGAAGTCCGACATGAAGCTGGTGCTGTGGGAGGGGTCACAGGAAAACATTCACACGGTAGTTTTCACTTTTCTAAACTCAAGTCTAGTAGGCGTGAGGGAATATTGATAATATAGCATCATTACTATTATCATCACCACCACCAAGTACCATTATGCTTATTGTTATTAATATCAGAGAATCTTGACGTATAATCAACGCAGTTCATGACTAATAAATCGAGACAAATAACTCAAGTGAAATAATGATTGAAAAGGAATGATCTGCAAAGTATTAATCCCAGTTCCCACAGGTTCCCTCCAAGTTGGACCATGTGACAGCAAGTCTCTTACTCTTTGCCACCGCGGCCAACTCCTTCGTCAGAGTCCGAGTCTTCCTCGGGCGGAGGCTTTTCCACCGCCTGGCGCTTCTCTTCCAGGTCCTCCTGCTGGAAGCCCTGCACGTGCACACAGAACGACGCCCCTTAGGTTTAACCCCCGGAGACCGGAAGTGACATCACACTGTGCCGAGTCCTACTTACTGTGAACTCCTCTTCCTCTTCGTCCCCAGATTCTCCAAAGATGTCTGCAATCATTTTCCTGAGAGAAAGAGATTAAAGTTCACTTTTAGATGCTGGTTAAACTTGTTAATAAACATTTATCTCCAGACGTTTGTTTAACTTCACATAACTTCTGATGAAGATTTATCATTTTACGAGCAACTTAAGGTCCAATTCAGTGACGGGCAAAGTATAACAATCATAAAATAACTTAATCCGACCCCTGGACATGAATATATGCAATGACAACAAAACGCACCGATATGGAAATATGAATATGAAAGATTTAGAAGTAGCCCCCTGGTCTAATCACACTGACAAATCAGACACATGACCCATTCATTGATTCTACTGTATAATTATTATAAAACCAGTGTAGTACTCCCTCACTGTCGCCGAGCAGCAGGTGCATTGTGGGTAAATACTCACTCCTCCTCGTCCTCCCCTGAGTCGCTGTCGCTGCCGAACAGCGTCTTCTCGTCCTTCTTCTCCTCGTCCTTCGTGTCCTCTTCCTCGCTGTCAGAGCCCAGCTCGCGCAGCTTGGCGGCCATGCTGCGAGAGGCGGAGTCACTGTCTGAATCCGAGACCGCCCTGCTCCGCTTCACAGCTAGGGGGGACAGGAAGTGATGTCATGTCATACCACCGCTAAGTCGCTTGGTGATGCTGTGTTGTGATTGGACAAGCTTGCGGTGCATTCTAAATATACTTGCAGTACGCGATTAAGTAATTGCCAGCAATAAATAGTGATAATTGTCGTAATTATTGGCGACCATTTATGACGATACATGGTGATGTCACTTCCTGTGGCCAGGTGGGGGCGTCTCACCTGGTTTGTCCTCGTCCTCTTCCTCACTGTCGGAGAGAACGGCCTTCTTCCTCTTCACTGCACACACACAGGAAGCAGAGTCATTCCAAGTTAATTTTTAAAAACAATCTATTACACCAACAGTTTGTAGTTTGCTTGTTCAGCAGTATGGATGTTAGCAGGAGAAATGCATTATGGGTAACAATACATCACACCCTCCCTTCACATTAAAAGTCCCTTCGCACCTGGCTTATCGTCTTTGTCGCTGTCGTCTCCTCTTCCCCCGCCCTGCTCTCCATCGCTTCCCACCGCAGCCTTCGTCCTCTCACCCTCCTCTTCTTCGCTGTCGGACTGCATCACCGCCTTCCACTTCCCCCCTTCCTTCGCTTCCTGTTTCCCAGCATGCCTTTCTTCCTCCTCATCATCGGAGTCCTGCAGTGCCGCCGGCCGCCTGGCGGGCGTCTCCGTGCCCGAGTCACTGTCAGCGTTGGACGCCGCCTTCTCCTCGTCCTTCTGCTCGTTCTTCTCCTCTCTCCCCTCCGGCTCGGAGCTGCTGCCCCTGCGTTTGGTCCGAGGAGACCCCGCTTCTACAGCTGGAGCAGGAGGATCATGGGAAAAGGAACAAGATTAGTTAGATCACGGTGCTGCTGATGAAATCCATCAGAACTCAACTCTGCACAGAACGCAACATTCTGGACATAAACAACTCATTTCCTGTCTGCCTTGAAATTTCAACTTTTGCCAACAAAGTCACATTTCTAAAACTTCTTTAAGTCAGTTGTTTTAAGCAGAAGTCTTTTTTCCCCAAACCAGTGAGTGACAATGTCTGCATCATCAAACACCAGGATATTAGTCTGTCTGATTATGTAATTATTTTCTTTCAAAAACCCACATCACGCGGTGTTTACAGTTAAAATAGTAGAGTTAAAACAAGTTACTTTAGTTAAAATATAAATATTGTAAAATGTGTTTGTGCAGCCAAAAATGCTAATGTTTAGTTAATATAACTTAAATGTACTTATCCAACTTAAAAGCAGATCCTTTTAACAGTGCAGTAACATTACATTTCAAATATTTCAGATGTCACATTGAAAGAAACTTTGGGCGATAAATGCTGATAAAAGCTGTTCATCGGGGAATAAAATCTGCTTCTTTCCACCACAATGTGATTCATCTCCTGACGGGGCCTCGTTCACGAACAAGACGCACACGTAGCAGCCATATTTATTCCTAAACACGTACATACTGTATGTTGATAAATCTGAACCGTTCTAAACTGACAGCCGCGTGCTCGGGCTACTAATTATCATAAATCACGGCCCAATTTTCCATATAAGGAACTTCCTGGTTCCAGCACAGAGGTAAACAAAGAGGAGCCGCCGACTCTACTGTGGATGTCTGCTGCGGCTGCAGGGCGGAGCTGGTAGACAACGTTTTCTCTGGAGGATCGCACTGAAATGACTGAAATAAAAACTTGGATTGATATAAAAGTTGTTTTTTCCATTTATTAATTGCATGGAGGCCGTTTGCTGCTTGTAGCGAGGAAGCAGATGGAGGTTTCGAACGTGGTGGTCTGGGTGCCGTGGTTGCTCCGGTGATAAAGTTGCAGCACACTGTTCACGAAATGAGACAATTGTAATGAAGTCACTTCCTACCCTCCTCTTCCTCCTTGTGTCGGACAGGTGAAGACACCTTGCGGTCTTTCTCCGGCGTCTCCTCTTCCTCCTCGTCTGAGCCGCTCACTCTGCGTTTGGTGGGAGAGTCTTCCTCTTCATCCTCGCTGTCTGCAGGTCTCGGCCCCTCCCCCTCTGAGTCACTGTGGTTGCCCTGGCGATCACGAGGGCCCTGGTCCTCTGAGTCACTGTTGGCCACCTGGCGGGCGGCGGAGGGGCGTGGCTCGTCCCCATCGCTGCCGTCTTCCTGTTGGGACACCAGGAGACGCTGAGCGGCGGGAACATTCAACTTCCTGCAGAATGTTATGATAGACTAGCGCTGCCCCTGGTGGTTGGCCTTCACAATAGCACTTCAAAAGTAGAGACAAACCTCGGAGCGATGCCCGTCGCTCTTCACCTCCTCCTCCTCAGACGCTGGATGTTCATCTAGAACGGGGGTTCCACCGCCGTCATCTGGGGGACACACACACACACACACAAAACAGCATCAACATCAATAATAGGCATTTTAAAAACACCCTGCGGCGCTGGTACTGCCTTAACAGCATAGATGAAAATCCAGCTGAGAGAAGTTTTTCCCTCCTTTTTTAAAATTTTATAAACTACAAGGCTTCAGAAACTACAGACCAAATTATAAATATATTGTCCAACTACATTTAAATACAATAGATTTCAAAGGCTTTCAAAAGACGTGTAATATTAATAAACTTTGATTCGTTTTTGTCAGCGTTACCAATTCATGTGGAATCCAGAACTATGTCACAAAGAAGGAAGAATTCCGAAGAGGCATGTTTGGAACGGGCACTACAGGATGGAAGGAGGCAGGAAGAAAGGTCCTCTGTCCTTATTAGCCCGTTCCAATCAGGCATGTTTTCAACGGGCATTGCACTTGTTTTATAAATGACATTATGTCATTTGGTAGAAGGCTTTTGTCCAAAACGCCTTCCAATCATCTGCTAGTTCTTTCTGTTCATGTCTTTGATCCACTGCTGCTGCCATTTATTACTACTATACTCCAATAACTAGTAGTAGTAGTTTTTCTGTTTTTGCTCTTATTTGTGTCAACTGCAGAGGACAGCTGGTTGTTGCAGCTAAGAACCAAAAGATGGGGCGTATAATGAATCAAGTGTGTGTAAACAGGACATCCAATCAGCACAAAGTATATGCAGGGTGTACTCAACAGGTAGTAGAGACAGGAGATTCAGGGAGAAAGCACACTAGTAGGAACTAGGAACTTAAAGGACAGGTTCGCCATTTTCCAACCCAGGCCTTAATAAAATGTTTACATCATTGGGAACGTTAGGCACAGAGAGAAGCTGCAGTTTCCCAGAGGTCATACTGGTGGAGGTTCGGCTGCGGTCTCAGGTGGCGGTGCTTGTGAGCCAGCCTACCCATCATTCCCCAACTGCTCTGCAATGCTGGCTGCGTGGCAGCACCGCGGCCGGGTTTGGACCGAAATGAACCCCACCGCCATAACCCCACTGGCCCCGAGCCGCGGCCGGGTTCGGACCGAAATGAACCCCACCGCCATAACCCCACTGGCCCCGAGCCGCGGCCGGGTTCGGACCGAAATGAACCCCACCGCCATAACCCCACTGGCCCCGAGCCGCCCGCACTCTGTCCTCCGCCTGCAGGTTCTCGCCACAGGGCGAACGCTCTGAAGGGTTTGGGGATGACCAGCGACCTCCCTGTACGACACAAAGATGTCTGTTAAGCGTCACATGGACCCGGTGGTGTCCCGCTGAGCCATCTACACCATCTTGCATCCATCACGTGTCTGAGAGATGACTTGTTTGTGTCCCGTAGTCAGCGAATTGAACCAACCAAAATGCTGTCTAGTTTCAGGTGTTCCGTGATGGAGGTGAAATCCTCCAGGTCCCGTCCTGAGGTTTCGGCACCTCCTGCCGTTCCATCTCATTCATCTCCTGGCGGCCGTGGTGAGGAGCCCGCTTTCCTTGGCGGGACATAAAGCGGGGCGTTCCGCAGGTTGAGATGCATGATGGAAGCGACATTTTAAAGGGATAGTTGGCCTTCTTTGATGTGAGGCAGTAGGGGGTACTTGTCCATAGTCAGTGTCTTACCTGCAGTAGATTGTTGTCTACACTACATATTCTCTGCAATACAGTGCACTGCATACGGAGGTTCTACAGTTGAGAACATGTAGTGCCAAAGGGAAGGGCTGTCTGGCGACAAGATATTCTAAATACAACGTACACTTAAACTGATATTCTTTTTTTTTTGGTGCTTAAAATACATTTAGCTGCTGGTCCTGTCTGCTTCTCGAAACTGGGAACGCAAAGACCACAGTCTACTGCAGGTAAGACCCCGACTATGGACAAACACCTCATACAAGCCCGCTTCAAAAAAGGCGAACTATCCCTTTAAGAACAGGCTCGAAAAGTAGCGACCCCATCCTTCTAGTTCTCCCTGTTGACACGGGGCGGAAGCTGCGGTCCCTCCGTTCCTGCCCCGCAGGAATACGGGAGATATGGACCGACTCCGTGTTTATTTACAGAGACTCCGGGTCCAGGGAGAGAAGGTCCTCCCCGGGGTTTCAACACTACCGCTAGGTTTGGTTTAATAAGACCCAGAGGGAAACAATGAGCCCGAGCAAAAGCCCGGCCGGCGTCGTGCCAAAAAGTGATCGTCCGCCAAAAACGGTCTGTATCGGCCGTTTAAAGGCACTTCAACAGGTACGAAGCGCGGGGCGGGTGGTGACCTTTAACCTGACGCATGAAACCAGGTCGTTTTGAGGCACAATAGCCTTTCAGCACCAGGTAGACGCTGCGATCACTTTTTGGCAAGCGGAAGCGGAAGCGGCCTTTTATGGTTTGTAGGCCCATCGCCGCTGCGAAGCGGGGGCCGGGACCGGGCCGGTTGTAACCTGGGCGCCGAGCAGGGAAACGACGCGGAGCCGCGAGGACCGTTGCGGAGACACCGGCTGCTTTGTCCGACAACCCGTTTTGGCGGACGATCACTTTTTGCACGACGCCGGGCCGCGAGGTGCCCGGACCCGGACTCGCCCGGGGCGGGTTCCAACATCGTCAGAAGCGTCAGAAGCTTAGCGGCGCCGTTCGAACCGGATCTTTCTGGTCCGGGTTCGAGCGTGTTGTTGTCGTCGGGGCGTGGGAGCGGAGCAGCGGCTCGTACCGGAGCGGGTCCCGGGCTGGAAGTCCTCCTCCTCTGCGTCCATCTGTCCCTGGGAGCGGGGAGCCGACACCGAGCCGCCGGTGTCCGTTAACCCGAGCCGGTTGGACCGTTTCACCCAGAAAACCGAAGCTTCTCCCGCTGAAGCCAAGCGACGAAAGCCCCGAGGTGTTGATCGATCTGATCAAAATGGCGGCGTCTTCACCTTGTGCGCATGCGTGCGAATATAGTCGCGCTGTAATGACGTGAGCGATTACGTCGCAGGCGCTTCGCTTGTTTTCGGTCCGCGTTTAGAATAAATAATGAATAATATGACGAATTAAACAATTCCCGAAGAAACGTGGACGTGTCGTGACGTGTCTGCGCCTTCTTCTTTGGCGTAAAACGAGGCAGTTCCTCCAATCGCTCAGCGGTTTGACGTCACACATTAACCACGTGATGATGCCACCCCGGGGGCGGGGCCATGTGGGCGATTCTGTTTCCATGACGACTGTGGTTACTTTATTGAGAACATGAAAACTACAAACAAGGCACATTTTCATGTCTTATTCAACAAAAATCTTCTGCCTCAGGTTGAGCAAAAACAAGACAAAGTAATAAAACTAAAATAAAATAATATATATAAATAATAATAACAGACATGGGGCTGTGCTTTCTTGGGTTAGGGTTCGTATCGAAATGCATGTATCAACAAATCCCCAATAACACAGTATTGAGAACAAAGTCCAAGTTCCTGTTTTCAACAAAAACACCAAACAGCTGCACCCAGACGGCACCGATTCACCACGGAAAACATGTTCCAAACTCTCACAAAACAGTTATTCGCATCAAAATTAAATCTTAACGTCTGTTGGATAAATCTCATTTAAAATGTTAAAGTTGCCCTATTTTACCTGAGGGCGAAGTGGAAGTGAAATGTATCTTATTCTGATTGTAAACCTCGACGTGTTCTACTGCGTTAGAGCAACGGTCCTTTAACAGGATGTTTCTAATCTGTTCCCATGACGACGGTGTTTGTACGGCGCACACAGCGGGGGCAGGATGTGTCGAAAAGTGGAATATTTCTAAACCTTCAGCAAAGTCACAGCACCGCCGTGTGCATGTGGCTCGAAAACTGGGAGAAAATATCGCAGAGAGACGTGGCCTCCGCGCAGCGCGACCAGCACATGGTGGTAGAGCGGGTTCCAACGGAACGTTGTTTACCGTTCCACCTGCGTCCCCTCCCCCTGGCAGCAGATGGCGCTGTCACGGCCGACTTTGTTCTGTATATTTGTGTTATTTTAAAGTTGTACGGTTTTCACGTTTTCTAATTAAAAACAAATAACAACAAAGAGAGAAACGGTGTTTGGTCTTTGTTTTTATAGATTTTACCACTTTGCTTGAGCGCTGTTAGCCGCTAGGTGTCTACGTGGGAGAGATGCTGCGTTCAGGTGAAACTCGGAAATCAGTCTTTCCAGTGTTTCGTTCCCACTTCAGCTAAATGTTCCGTTCTGTGGCCAGGGAAACATGGACGCTGCAGTACATGTGTTCGTTTGACAGCTTGTGGATTCTACAGCATCTGGAGCTGAAGAGTAGAGTAGAATAGAGTAGTTTAGATCCAAGTTAGTGTTTTCTCATAAAAAGCGTATAAAGGTTACTCACTGATAACGGTGTGTGCCGCCATGTCGGGTTAGGGGTTATTATCAGGTCCGTTATCTCAGTAAAATCTGCCCCGAAACCCCGAATTAGAATTCTCATTTAAAAGGCCGTTTCTTTGCATTTTAGTAGGACGTGGGGAAGTTCCGATTTCCCACTTGACTTGAACGCAGCGTCACTTCTGTGACGTGTTCATTGTGCGACACCTTCCTGTCAACACGTGCATCATGGCGGAGAGGAGCCAGCGGTGCTCCGTGTGGCTGGGCTCGGAGACCGGCATCCTGAAGGGGGTGAGCCTGGCCCGGAGACAGGCCTTCAACTTCACCGAGACCGGCAGCCTGAGCCGCGGCC